>VWZK01004506.1:181273-439888 GCA_013396935.1 Baryphthengus martii
CGCCCCGTTCCCTGACACCTCCGGCCGGGCCGTGCCCTGCCCCGAGCGGCTTCGCCTTTGTGCGAGCCCGGCGTGCCGGGCTCCTCGGGGCCCTGGCTTCGCCTGGCTGCGGGCGCTTCACACCACGCCCCGCGGTCAGCTCCCGCTCCCGGTCCGTGTTCGGTAGCGCCTGAGTAGCCCGCTCCGTGCTCATTTCACCAGTAGAGTCCTTACTGGGACTCCTTCACTAGGCAGCCTCCCTCTGTCCATGTGTCCTGCATGAGTACGGGCCTCTGCTCCACCAGTGTGGGATGGTGAGTACCCAGTGTAAGAGACCTGTCGTGCAATTTGTGAGCACTGGTGTACCAGTACATTCCCTGTGCTAGGCACTCGTAATGCTATTTTGGTCTGAAACTGTGCAGAGTCCTTGTTTTGTAACGACCCCTGGAGATCACCCAGTGTTAGACATCCCGAGTTCCTGAGTAATCCGCCACATCAAATTCCCAAAGTTTTGAACAGATCACATAAACACCTGTTACTCCCATCCTCCTCCTTGCAAGAGTGGCCACTAAGGTGACCGCTTCATTCCTCTCCCTGGCCACTCTTGTTCAGTGTTTGTTTTGAACTCCGTGCCCTCCCGCCTTCGGAAGTAACCCCCCGGGACGGCGTTGCCCAGCATGTCAGCACCCGCAGCCTGCCTGCACCGGAGAGCCGGGCGTGCTGTTGCAGGAGTTCAGTCGCTTCAAGGAGTAACTTCTCTCTGCCAGGAAGTTACTTCCTCTCAGCTGGGATGAGTTACTGAGTCGCTGCATGCTCCCAAGTCTGTTTGAATGCAAAGTGAACATAAGGGGTTGTTGAAATTCAGTTTCCACTCTTCTACTTTGCTTTTAAATGGAATGGAGATTATGTGGTGAGTTTCCAGGCTTCAGTTGAGACTGGAGGATGTTGGTCCACCAGAGTGCATGTCGCTTGTTTCCTCTTACGTGTAGCATGGCCGTGGAGTCTGTACTTAATGAATACAAATCTGCCGTACGTGTCCTAGACCCTCGTGCACCCTCACCAATGTAAATGATTATCATGCAGTCTGCGTTTCATTAATGAGGTGTAGTGTATGCTTGTCAGTGTTTAAAATAATGTAATGTATTAATGATCTTATTTGGAGTCCTTGCTGTTCTAACACCCAGGATCTATACATCTCTTGCATACTTTCAGCTGCTGTCATGACAACCCAGCTCTGTGGATTCCTACTTAACCTGCCACCCCAGCAAGTCTTCCCTATATGCTCTTCATAACTCCTATGTGATTACATCAGAGTACCAATAATGAAAGGAGGGCAGGGAGACTCCACTGTGAGTTTCTTTACCCAGGTCTTTTGTAAATCCATGTCTGTCCTTTTGTAGATACCAGCTGTTTAGGAACTGCTGCTCCAAGTAGCCATTTTGCTTTGCGTTGTCCTGTATCTGTTCTCCATCCCAGATTGACCGCTATAGGTTATAGCCTCATCTTTGTGCCGTTTCACTCTTTTGTTGCTGTAAGAGAGGTGAATTCTGTCTGTGTCTCTGTGACAGTAGTACCTTGTTGTTGTTACAATGTTTTTTAGTTGTATTGGAGAATGTTTTGTTGAACAGATGAGCACCACTGTCTCTGTTTTGTTAGCAGAGGAAACTGAGGCAGGGTGAAGATCGCACCACTGACATGTTTTCCAGTAAGCGCTTTGATTCCTCTTAGGGACCAGTAGATCACCTCACCTTTCTTCTCCCTCTTCTTACGTTAACAAGAACACAACAGCAAATTAAGTAAAATGATTTAGTGTTTTTCTAAAATTCACGTGTGTCTAAGTGTCCTTCAGATTTAGTTGCCAGACGTGATGAAAAGTTGCTGCATCGATGGACTTCTGAAAATGGCACCGCCATCAAAATTAGTGATATCATTTCTGCTTCTTCCCGTGGTTGTGCCAACATGCATGGTTGTACAGATTGAGAAATGATCTAATCATAATTTTATTTTTTCCCCAGTTAGTTTTTAGAGAGATTGGTTCCCTCTGGATCGTTGCGTGGCTTCACAAACACTCGTGCCTGCACAAGTGTGAGGTGGGAATAAGCAGACAGATGGCAGAACTGCTGCTTTCAGCAGCCTTGTGAGCTGATGGTGTTTGTGCAGTTGGGGAAGCAACTTTGGAAAAGTTGTTCAGTATTACGTGTAAAATTCTAGGTCGGTGAATAACTCGCTCCTGCGAAGCGTTTGGAGGCAGCAGGACTTGTGACATTTAGAAGATTTGCAGGCAGTCTTATCGATAACTGGATAGCTCACAAAGAGAGGATGTTGTCTTTGAAGCTGAGCTTCATCCTGCACAGCAAAAAAAACTGAATGAGAACCGGCATATTTCACTGAATGTATGTTACAGCTTTCTGCCTGGAATCCTTCTGGAGATCTTGTTCTAAAAGCAATAGTCGAAATAAGAGTTTGTATGTGAATTCCAGAAATACTTTTTTAAAATTACATTAATTACAGGGAGGACGAAAGACCTGTAACCAGGTATCCCCAGACAAGCATGACTCATATTCCTTGCAGGTCTTTGAAATATGAAACTGGGCACGATCAAAGAAAAGCAGGTGGCTGAATCACTTGGACAAGGGGTTCTGGTGTGTTGTCTTTTGAACAAAACCTGCTTGCGACACCTCCGGATTTTTGTAACTTTTTGATGCCAAGAAGAGGGCCACAGCAGGGCTCAAAGGGAAGGAGATTTAGAGCAGTTAGTAGGTATGAGACAAAATGCTCCTTTTGAAAGGGAGCAGGTTTCACACCAGCCACAGCCTGTATATGGATGAAATAGTCGGTGTTCTCCTCTCTCTGACTGTAGTTCCTGAAGCACAGGGTATGGGGCATTGCAAAGGGGGCTGTTGGGTTGGACAGAGTGACTCATGGAGTCAAAGATAGCTGGAAGATACTGAATCTGTCCAGCAGTGTCTTGGTGAGAACAAGCTCAGCAAACCCCTCTAAGCCACAGGCTTCCTCTTCTCTTGTAGGCTTCCATTGATCTGCTGACATTTTATTCTACCTCTGTTTTAACTGGAGAGCTTTCTTCTACCTGTAATTTCACTTTGAGTTGCTCTCTAAGCCACTCCTTCTGTTCGTCTGTTTGGATGTGTTCTGCAGGGCATGCTGTTTCCCCTTGCTTCAGCCAGTGTGGTGGCTCTCAAACTGTAAGTGTGGAAGGAACGTAAAAATGATCCTGGAGATGTGGAAGCTGATACAAAGTTTGAAAACTGCTGCCCAAGACAGAAATTGTCGCTTATACGTATGAGTGTCATTCAGACACTGTTCTTGAAACTCAATTTGATGTGTAAAGTTATGAAACACTGCAGTTGATTAAAAGCAGGTTTTTCAGAAGTGGCAACAGAAATTAATTTTAAGGGGATGCAGGAAGAGTTGTAACAACATTTTACCCCATGCATTTAGGGAGAAGGAAAATGGAGTAGGCTTTTTTTCCTGTGTTTCTTACCTTTCTGACAAATAACTTGCATCCTGTTATTTCCTTTTTGGTTTCGTCTTGTGCAACACATCTCGGGCCTCTGTGTTCGGTGGAAACAATACCGTGTCCTGCCTTTCATTGTGAGAGTGGGAAAGGGCCACCCACCAGTGTGAAAAGGCTCATGGTTCATGCTTCTCACTACTGTTTTTCTTCCAGTAGGAAAGTGTTTGAGCGGAAGTGCAAATGTGTGCAAGAAGGTTGTGACGGGATGGGAAGGGTAAGCGTGCGAAGAGTTCAATTGAAGCTGTGAGGACTTTTTTTTTCTTAAAGCTTCTCACATCACTGCTTACTATAAAGATCTCCCTTGGCACACAGAAATCACCCTTCTGAGTTTTCGATCCTGCACAGTGTCTGCCTCAGGCTCTTCATCTTACCTACTTAACGCCAGCATCTTTCTGGGGAAGACGTATGGCAATCCAGTGGGTTACTCATTTGCCAGTTGTTCGCTTCTGTAGCCCCTTCCAGAAGGTCGCCTGCTAGCAGACAGGATTATATTTTAGTGAGGACCACCCGTACTTGACACAGTTTGGTAAGGGGGAGTCATTTGTTCTGCCCCTGTCATCTCGTACATGGTAACAAAGAACAAGATTTTGCAGCTGGAATAGCTAACACAGTTTGTGCCTTTCTTCCCGTGTGGCTGAGGAGCTTCTGAGAAAGATGTTTACCATGAGCACCTTGCATCACATGCCTAGATGATGGCTTGCTCATATCCTCCTCATCTGGCAAGGGGGGACCGTGTGAGAGGCATTCCATGATCTGCATACCTTGCTAGATCTAGTGGTGCTTTAGGGAAGCATCAGAGCTGCTGTGCCCGCACAGGCTACCAGCCCTGGGCACGTGCAGAGGCTCCAGCTTTCAGACAGAAGCATTACTGGCAACCACCTTCTTTGCCACAGGAACAGTGTATGGCTTGAGCATCTGCTGGAATTGAAGACCTCTGGATTAAAATATTTTTTAGGTGATGGCCAGTCTTGACCTAAAGACTTAGCTTGGAAATCCATCAGTTCCTTTCTTCATTGATGACTTGTAGGATCTTGCAGCAGCTGTTGGCTACAGGACAGAGATACAGATATGCTGCGGTGTTGATGTGCCCGACCTTTGCATTGCAGGTCTAACATCTGTTACTTTACATATTCTAGAAGGGTATGGGGTGGCAGTACTACACTACCTTAATTCTTCACTAGTGAAGTTTGGAGATACTTAAATTCAACACAGTTTAAAAATGTGGAGCTAACTAATCTTGTGCCCATTAGTTTTCAGACGCTGAAAGAAAATTGTGATTTATATTGAAATAGTTTAAAATCTTCCTATACAGTCTCAAAGCTGATTGATTGGTTGTCTTTTTTTCCAAAATGTTAAATTACTGTCTGATGCCTTCTTGTAAGGAAGGCATTGAAGAAAGATGAGGTTTATCTGTAGATGTGTACAAATGCCTATATAAATAAAATATATTGCCATAAAAATGTTATGGCTCACGAATTTATAGGGTTACATGCTTTTCTCAATTTCTTGTTCCTTGGCTGCAGCCTGACTTCCTGGTTTAGTCTCTACAACTTGATGTAATGTTTAAAGCTGGAGTGTTGTGCTCGATTTCTTGCTTGCCTTGGTATCTATTTTTTTACAAGCATTTTTGTGAAAACTTAACTGGAAGTTTACCAAAGGATGAATTTCATATATTGTCTTAGTTCTTACTCTGTAATCCCTGCTCAGAGTTCAGCTGTACCTGTTGAAATTACTATTTCTGGAAGTTTGAAGTTCTGTTTTTTCTCTGCAGGACTTAGTTATATGGCAGCAGAGACTTAACTTGTGCGGCTGGCTCTGTGCAATAATTTGTGTTTATTGTCACACTCAGCAACATTACACAACAGCTATAATGATTGCTTGGTCATGGCTAAAGATCAACACCAGTCACAAAACAAAAAACACAGCAATGAAACACGCAGACAGGGAAGTGTTCTCTCATGTCTTGTGTGTCTGTCTGACTTCATTCTGGTTTTCATGTGGTTTTATATAAGCTTCACTATTTTCTTCCGACTTAACGTGGTCTTTACTGTTGAATATTCAATGCTAGAATATGAAGTGGTGGTTCTTTCAGAGTGGCATTCTGTGGTAGATGCTTTTAAAATACAGGGCAGTAGAAAATGTGTATTTTGGCTGGTGATGGCAGTGCTCAGCACGGAATTCCCCACACATTTGAAAGCAGGACTGGTGAATGCATCTTGGTACAGCAGAAGGGGAAAAGGCATAAAGCTGCATAGCTTCAGAAAGAATTTACCTTTGCCAGTAGGTTTGTCTTCTGGTATGACTGGTGAATGGAGAAAATACTGCTATGATAAACTCCAAATTAGGTTAACTATAATTTGAGGATGTTTTCTTTCATGAGCTCATTTTAGTGAGCTGTTCTTATGTCCAAATGAGGTAGTTTCTATTAGTACAAGAGATCACATCACAGACAATCTTAAGGATGGACCCTGGTTTTGTTTCTTCAGCTAAAAGCGGTCACCACAAAGTATAATAAATGGTCTGATTCACTGCAATCCCGGTTTTGCAGAAGTTAATTGTTCTCATACCCCTTGTAGAGTGAGGAGGAGTCAGCAGCTACCTCTCCCTGGGCCATCCATCTGGTCATCCATTTTTATTGCCCCCTTTATTTTAGTTACATTCATATATTTTGTTATGTCTTGTTTTACTCTATCTGGTACTGAAGATACTTCCTGGTAAAGGTTTCAGTGGATTTTGCAAATACAAATTTTGATGTTTGTTTTTGACAATATATATTCTGATTTAAACTGTCTGCCTGTGGGGAAAGAGTGTTTGGGATCTGGATTTGACTTATTTCACACATACGTTTAACTGCAATAGTTTTTGCTAGAAATTGTTGAGAAGTTAATGATTTGAGAAGGCAAATATCTTATTTAGAATTACTAAAAGCGTGCAAAGCTCTGCCTCTTCTTCAGTTGTGAGTTAAGCAAGTTGTTTCTTGTGACACCTTTGTAATGCTTTCTAGCATTGAATACTGAAATGAGAAATCTGAGAAAAACGAGAAAACCAGAACATGACAGTTCTGTTATCAAACCCTCAACATCCTTTGAACTGTTCATCTCCAGATCCATAGGGAGTATTTGATGTTGATAACTAAGAGATAACCAGGAAATAAAAGTTGGGTACACCAGGCAACCTCAATTCACTTAGTTTGCAGATCTAGGCTGTGGTCAGTAAATGTATTAAATATATTTGTCTAGTCCTGAGTTTTGGGTTCTCTCAAGACTTGTGCCATAATTACTAGAGCAAGCTTAGCATGCTACGATCTTTAATTTTACATTTAGCGCTTGGTACAGTTAACTGCAGATTTCCCATAGCATCAAAGTATCGTCTTCAGAAGTGCTAGTATGCTGACATAAAAACTGTTTGAGCCATATACTGGTGGTTTCTCTGGTAAGAGTCTCAATAGAAGGCAGGAAAGATGCGAATTACTTGAAAATCATAGTAGACACGTCAGAGTTTGGCCAATACAGAAACTGTTGCTAGGCTGTAGCCAAAACAAGTCCAGTCAGGCCCTGACCCTCATTAGCAAAGCCTTATGAAAATGCTTGACCTTTTTTATGATGTTTATGCTCCTATGGAGTGGGGTATTATATTGGTACTCTATTTAGCATTGCAAAGTTTGCATTTAAATAACAAGATGGGGCAGCTCTCCTGCAGTTAATTCACAGATTCTGAAAACCATGTCCCAATACCAACACGTGTTAGGGAGTGCAGTAGCTGTACAGTGGAGCAGAGCTGTTAAGTTGGTCCTTGTGTTGCATTCTGATAGTACATAGCTAATACCTTGAAATTGGATTGATGCATTATCTAGATCTCTTTCCTGTTTGTTCATGGCGTGGTAGATGCTGACTGACCAAAAGCTGGGATGCTTTTCAGTCCAACACTTTAAACAACAGTAGGCATCTTTGCTGGGCTACTTGTATGACCTTCTAAAAAGCTCTCCATCTTCATAACTGAGGCCTTGGTAGAAGGGCTCCATTGTTAAGTGGGATCCCCCCCTGCTCCACTGGCTATAAACATTTATTTGGCAAGATATTTGTTGCGTTTTTCACCTCTCTTCGCTCCTGCAGTCCCTCTACCAGCCTGACTGCACCGATGGTTCTGTGCCGCTCAGGATACGCCTTACATTTTTGTGATCTGTCTGGGCTTTGATGGCTTCCTGGAAGGCAGTGCTTGTTGTGAGTACGTGGATATTGCTTTGCCACACTGAGTACTTGCAGCCAAGGTTATTAAAGTGCTAATTTTGTGAGAATGACATCTTGTGGAATGCAGAACAGCTCTGCTGAGTTGTGGCAAGGTCACTGGGACAGCAGCCATAAAGAGATGTGTGTGTCTTCCTAGAGCGCTCGTGCCTTTCTGTGTTACAGGGAGTGAGTTCTCACAGTCCTTAACACCATAGAAAATCTCATTTTATGCCTTTCTTTCATTAGCTTGAACACTGTGGCATTTTTGGCAAACTCCTGCCTAGGGCTGTGGTGTTTGTAGTACACGAGCCATAGATGCATTCACGTAATTTATCCTTTGCCCCTCTGCCAGTAAAGATGTCTCCTCTCCAGGCTTTGTTGGCACATGATGGGTTCCAGCATCTGCGACTCTTCACTGGGTGCTACTTGGAGTCCATGTTTGAAACAGAAAGGAGGGGAAGATCCTTGTCATAATCCTCTTCTCATCAGTATCAGAATCACTTCTGCTTCATCCTTTCCAGAGTGTTAAGTCACTTTCCTTGTTTTTTCATGTGGCATTTTGCACGGAGATCAAAATTGTGTGACTGAAGCTCTAGAGTTCATGAGTTTTAGATGTGTTAGGAAAGATGGGAGAAAAAGTGTGTGATCCTCCACTGACAGGCAACAGTGTTGGCCAGCTAAGTAAACCTGGTTGCATCCAGTTTCATTCCCAGGTGACTGTGAGAGTGTAGGGACTGGGTGCCACACCACTTTCTTTACCTAGGGAGCACAAGACTTTCTTCGTCTGCCAGGGAATGACAAGTTGCAAGGCAGTTCTCTTCTATATAAATAAATGTGCTAAAAGATTGACTTTGGGGAAGATGATGTGCTAGGTAAAGGTGCCTTGTAAGCTTTATGAGGAAAAAAAATAGTATTTTCTAGTCCTCAGTACTTTGACTGCCACATTAAGCAGGCAATGAATGCCTGTCAGAAAAGTGTTGCACCAGCGTTCTCTAAGTAGTCTTTGTGCAGGGAGGGTATTGGAGGTGGAGCAGGTGGGTGAATAACCTGCAGAAAAGTTGTAGTTGTAGTGAGGAAAGAAGCCCTCTTCAAAGACTGCTGCAGTGCCTGAAGGGAGGTGAGTAACTAACTGCAAGTGATACATCCCTTAAGCAGGAAGACAACAAAACTTCAGAAGCTGTTGGCCCAGATGAAGAACCACATGCCAAGTGGTAGAAGGCCATCTCTTGGTACACTGTTGTACAGGCACTTGTGCAAACTCTGAAGAACCAAATGGAAAGGTAATGTTAAAACTGATCCCCACTGATGTGCTGATGGAATGTGAAATTCTAGTGATTGGACTCACTCCCCCTTAAGAAATGGGAGCATAATTCTGGCTCTGGTTCTGAGGCAGGTGGCAAAAATCTCATGCAGGATACTTGCCATCGTAATATCTGATTTCCTGTAAAATACTGGGAATAAAAGTTGAAAGAAGGCGAAGATTGGTGCTGTTCATTTGGAAGGAACGCCAAGCATTAAAAATAAAGGGTTATAAAAAAGGATAAATAGAATACAAATTACCTTTCTCTCGTTTCACAGAAAAAAAGAATCAAGTGAGACAATTATTCCCATGTGCACTTATCATTGTGGTCTTTTATTCACCTCAAGGATGAATTATTGTGGTCTGCTGTGCTTGGACTATATTTTAATGTACAAATCTAAGCCACTAGAAGAAGTAGCTCCCAGTAGTGCCTCTTTCTGGGAGAATATGAAATATGTGCTTCAGGTTATTTGGTGCCTGCTGCCTTTTTTTTTTTTCTTTTTCTTCCTTTTTTTCTTCTTTTTTTTTTCCACTTTAGTGGATTTCAGGGTCTTTTTTTTTTTTTTTTAACATATGTAATGTGAGTGCCTTGGAATAACCAAAGACTGCCTACTACCTTATACCATTCTGCTCATTTAAGTGTGTGTTCTTCTTCTTTAAATGTGTCAGAAATGCTCAGCAGCAGATGATTCTTTGTCATAAGCCAAAAGTAGTTACCCTAGACAGACAGGATGAAGGTAGAAGACGGTGATGAGCACTCTGCTGCTACGCTGCATTTTATGCTAAGTGGTTGCAAATAAGAAACTTTTGTCTCTGCTAAGTAAATACAATGTTCCTGAAGGATTCCTTGTACGGTTTCTGTAAATTTTTATAGCCTGCTTGAGACTGTCAGAATTCATAAATTGAATTATGGTGGCTATAGGTGTAATTATTTCTGAAGTTTTCACTGAAATTTTTTCTTGCTTTAAAATAGTGTTCGTGGTTTTTGGTGTTTACTACCCTCTGAAAAGTGTTAAGCCACTGAGACATGCTTAGGTGTGTTTTCATCTTAAAAGTCTATATGCTACAAAAATTGGAGATGGGAGATATTTACTGTTCCTCTGAGCAACAGTCATGTGAAAGTATGGATCACAGACATGCATCAAAAAGTTAGGCAATATAAGCATAATTTCATTTCCTGGTTGTTATTTTATGTAGAATATTTAATGGAGATTGCTCTAGAGGAGAAAACTAGAGCAGTCCAGAGTGATTGCTGACATCTTGACGCTAAAGTTTAGGCTATTGAAGATGCCAGAAAATTCTTGAAAGATACTCTTGCAGGGAGGTCAGTAATCTTCAGATGGTTCTACAGATTAGGTCTCTATTTGTTTTAAAGTGATCGGATTATTCAAAAAAGAGATCATCTTATATAAAAACATCGATTGGCCATTGGACCTCTGGGTGTTTCTGCGGTTTTGCAGGTTCTGTCCAGCTTCTCCATATGCAACTTATTGGAGGAGTGAAGTGTGACTTGAAGGATAAACCATTGCTATGAGGTCTGGAAGACTTGTGTTTTGTTCCTGACCATGTCATTATGGTGGACAAACCTGGATGGGACCCTCAGTCTCTCTTATTTTTTTCAGTAAGAACACAAGGTAGATACCTCAACCTACTCTTTTTTTGTTGCTAGTAGTGAGAGAAATTGGCCATTGTTGCCATTGTTCTTTCCCTTGACTGGAATACCCTGCCAGGAAGCTCTGCAGACAACACTCAGGATATTTTTGCCTAAATTGGCAACTTGGCACACACTTATTTCTTTTTTTTTTTTTTAACTGTTTTCCATTATATCAGAAATGAATCATGGTTGTATTCATGTTAGCTTGAATCCTTCAAAGGCTATTGTTGCTTTTCAATTAAGTCATAGAATTTTCAATGATTTTTAATTTTTTTCAGGATATTTTTTTCCATTTGGTACTCTTAGTCACAGGATCCTCCTTTGTATTTTTAGGCTACTGTTCAGTGCATCCTTTCGCTGAGAACAATGTAGGCAGTTTTAAGTCTGCTAACACGACTTGAAGACAAGACCTTCTAAAAATCATATTGCATAATTGTTTCTGTTCTAGACATCCTGTTTGTCCTACCTGCCTGAACACCATTTTATGGACACCTTAGAAGTGAGAGCAGGGTATATGGTTACCCATTTATTGCCCTGTTAGTAAACTATGGTTCTGTAGTGAAAGAAAATTCCTTGATTTACTGAAAGATGAAAAATGGAAATGAGGAGAAAGAGAAGGTAGAGTGGCAAGGAAGATACAAGTAGTGACCTTATGATACTTCCCCAGATATTTTTGGAGTCTTCAGCAACTTGCCGTTTGGGATATCTTGACCCAGAAGTGAAGTTTTTTATCAGTAATTCTCTCCAGCGCCCCACCCACCCCAGCAATGGGTAGATTATAACAAAATTTAAGGAGGCGAAGTTGGAAGGAAGATCAGAATGCTATACAGGAATGATTGAAATAGTTAAGGGACTGTACTGTTAGAAATGGGTTGAAAATCAATATTTTATAGAGCAGCTTCATGCACTTTAGGAGTAATTAGAAACTGATCCTGTACATTAGGAGTTTGTTTCTCTCCGTGGTGGTTTCCAGGTATTACCAGTGGACTGCCAGTTGTCTTTGTTATGCTATAGATGCAGAAAGGGCAAGTGGCTATTATAAAGAGAAATTATCAGTAGAAATAGAAAAGAATTAAATACAGTTGTAGAAGAGAGTGACTGAGATCTTGCTTGTAAAACTTTATGGTTCTGCTGCTCTCAGGAGAAAGACATTTTCTGTTTGCAGAGCAGGGCAGCCAGAGTGCCTGGAAGAAGTGTGAGATCAGCTTGCAAAGGAAGATGAGAAGAGCTGGCCTGCTTTAGAGGGTCAGAACGAGAGCCGAGAGGCACAGAATTTGATCGGGGAGCAGTGTGTATGTCTACGTGTCTATACATACTGGTGTATTTATATATATGTTTGTGCATGGGGATATGGGAAGAGAAGGACAAAGGCACGCAAATTAACTGTTTAAACTAGATGCCACTACTGCCAAAAGAAGAAACGGCTATAAAAGGACTGAATAAGTTTCAGATTTAGAGTGTAAGGTTTCTACTGGCTGGAGCAGTAGGGCTTTATAGTAACCTCTCACGGGGCTAGTGGGGGGCAGGCAATCCAAAGAGTTTAGATACATCTTGATCACTTGATGGTAGGAAATACATGATGTGCTGCCTTTGGTAGAGAGCTTAATAGTTTTGACAGTTGAAAAGGCCCTTCATTCTCTCTGAGTTCATGGGAGTGGATCTGAGCTTTAGGCATCAGTATAGTTGAGTTTTTTCCTTTCCACAGCCCTGCTGCAGAAGGGGACTGATGGCAATAATCGTGGTCCCTCAGTGGCTTCTGCTTTGGTAATGTGTTCTAGATTGAGACATCTTCTAGTGATGAAGTTTTTAAGAATTAAAACATTAGTTTTGCCATTTTAAGTCTCCAGTTATCAGGCTATTGTGACAAAGTCTATCTTTTTCATATTGTATTCTTGTCAGTTTATTTTTAGCTTAAAAATTCTGCTGCCTTTTTTTTTTTTTTATCAATTGACACTTGCAGATGTTAGTAAGTTACATCCTTTTCTACAGCCATAGTAGTTAGTAATAATCCACAGCTAGATACTTCTGACAGAAGTTCAGTGCTGTCACTAATAGCTTCTGTGGCTGATGATGGGGATAAGTCTTAACAACTGTGACAGTGATGCTTTTCTTCTTTTTTTTTAAAGGAAGGATTATTACTGGAGTATAGTGATGACAGATGAAGTTTAATGTCTTAATTATAAGGACTGTTATTTAGATGAATTCCCTGTAGGCAGCTTTTGATAGAAAGTGGAATAACTTATTTTTGAGCAGGTTATTTGTTTCAGTATGAGTTCAGAAATGCCCAGGTTGGGTCTCTGTGACCTGTTTAGGTCTAACAGGATTGCTAACTTAGTGCAATTTGGCTTCTAATAAACTGGTTTGCTTTCGCAAAGAAACTTTTACTGTTCTTTCCACTCTGCTTTTGGCTTGAGTAAGATTTCTTTCTCAAGGTGGAGATGAATAGAGGCAAATGTTGATCAATAACAGGACTCCGTGGAGGTAATGAATTTGGAGAATATTATGTGTATTAATAATTTTTCAGTGCGTTGGAACCGAACCGTAACTCAGTAATGGTTCATGTTGCACAGGGAATGAGGATATTGCTTTTCTGAACACATCTTCTTGGCAGTTAATACGAAGCGTTGCCAAAATAAAATCCAAGGAAGTCCCAATTCAAATGGCAAATGAAGTATTTGTTAAGCAGTACTTTTTTTAAACTAGTGATACTGAAGGCTTTAGTACCTGACTTTAGCCAACTAACAAAATGGATTTTGTCTTGAATTTGCCAGCAATTCGTGATGGCAAAGAAGTGGAGCAGTTTAGTAGCACAGGTTCTCTGAAATGGAGTAACGGGGAGCTGAAATGACAGGCTCTCCCTGAGGTATCCGGGGAAGTCAGGGCTTCCATGTTTACTTTTGAGATGTCAGAAGACTTCAAATTGATAGATTTTGAAACTGTGGTATGTGAACAACTACTTAAGCAAAGCTGGATTTCAGTGGGTGGGTTGTTTGGGTTTTCTTTTAAAACAAACAGCCTCAAACCAGCACAGCGAGATACTGCTTCCGCAGCTGATGGTATGTTTATTGTTTATCAGTGTTGCTAAATGTTCTTCTGTTTCCCCTCATCTCAGCTGAACTTCCCCCCATCAGCAGAAGGATGACCATTGCTACCTGTATTTTGGGCTTGGATGCAGTGGAGGGAGTGGCCACCTCTAAGGAGATAAAACTGGCAATGATGGTCAAAGGAAGAGTTTGGCCTCACACCATGAGATGAACTGCTGAGGTGGAACGTGCCACCTCTTTTTCATATGTATGGTGTGGCACAGAGCTGAGTGGATGCTGGACCAGTGGCTGTACCTGAGAAAAGTCAAGTAGGTAAATCCATGGTTTAGTTTCCAGTAGAATTTTCAGATTGCAGTGTAGACTCACCTGTCACAGGTTACAGAAGGAAAAATGGGTGCCAACCTCCAGCTGTCGGGGCTGATGAATAAAAGGAGAGGGGAAAATAGGAGGCCTGGCACCTTGAAACATTGCATTGAGAAGTCAGAAAAGGAACAACTTAGACCTCTCTGTATTGTCAAGGAATTTATAGCCTTTTTATAGTCCTTTTAAAAGCCATCTACCATTATGAGTGTGTTGCTTTTAAAAATAAATAGACAGTAGCATGGTTGAGTCTTTAGTCTTCTGGAATAAAAATACATCTTCAGTGGTTTGGCCTTTAGAAACTTCATTGACTAACCAATGTACAGATTTAATAACAGCAAAATGATGTCCTGTAGGTCAGTGATTTGGTCCACAGCTGTTTTATTTCAATTAATTCCCAGAATAATAATTGATTTAAAGTTATGTGGGATCTGCTAAAGGATGGTGAGCTGTTGGGGGCTTTTTGGTGGTATACCAAATAACTCTTTTACAAAACTCAATTTTATACTATGTATTGTTGTGACAGAATTGTAGCATACAGTATTTTGAGAGAATTCTGGTACTACTTTTGAAAGGCTACATATATATATTGCTGATGCCCCATGTAGTGGTAATTCCATGTTAGATAGCTTCAGAAACATTGCTTAATTTTCAAAGTTAATTTGAAGATGTAGTTAGCTTTTTGCTTTCATAAAATGGTATCTAGTGAAGAAAAACGAAACATGAATACACAGATTTTAATGCATCAAAATAAAAATGCACCCTGGTGATATTCCAGTGTTTCCAGGCTGATGAAATCGTTTTTGAAATTCAGTTTTGACATTTGAAGGGATCTTACTGAAGGTGTTCTGTACGTAGTTATGAGAGACTGTTTGTATCTCCCGTGGTGTTTTAGAGAATATTTAAATTTAGAAAGAAGTGTTTTAAGCTTTGTCGTAGAAACCCTGTAGTCTCTTTGCTTGAGGTTAATTCTAAGTCTTCCAGAATTTTGTTTTCCTTTAATATTGTTAGCGTTGAATAGCTGACTATCTTACACAGCGCGTTTGTATCCTGTGAGCCATCTGAATGACATTCTAGAAGTGGGCTGTAGGTTCACAATCTGACTTCACTCCCATCAATCTATCACAGGACATAATTAGTGGTGTGATGTCTGCTGCTTTGGGGAACAAATGTGAGTTAAAAGCAACGTTTGGATGAGACCACGGTGAACAAAACATCCTCATGTGTGCCCCACACCCTCACTTGTACTTCTTGCATTGATCAGCGTGTGCTTGCTGTGCTGTTTTTGCTTGATAAGTCAGCACCAGATACTCTGCTGCTTTTTGTTAAGTTATTTTTTTGCTGAGTTGTAAGACTCTTTTTTGCTGAGTCTTTCAGCGTGTTAAATGCCAGATCTGGCTTAGGGGATTGGGTCCTCCTGTGCAGTCTGGAGAGAGATGAGACTCTTGCAACCAGTTGTTATTCATTTTAGGCTACCGTGAACTGCAGCTTAAGTTGCTTTAACCTGGATTTGTTTTCTGCTCAGAGGTGTGACTGCTCTCCTGGTTGAGACCATTAGGCTGCTACTGTACTAAAGATAGCAGGGGAGAGAATATTTGAGTTTCAACCTACTCTTTTTTTTTTTTTTTTTTTTAATGGACTCACCTCAGTGACTTTTTCCAGTTTTTGGCAGCATCAGCAGGTAGATAGATTGGTGCCTGTGAGTACATCCAGTAGCTATGGAAGAAAAAGCAATCACATCTGACAAGCTTCCTTCGGTGTATCTGCTGTTAGCAGTATTGCCAGTTGTTTGCCCTACATCCAATTCCCCAGTCATCAGAGCAAGGCTTACAGGCTGCAATATAAGGCTAAACGAGGTTATGAGATTTTTTTTTTTATTTTTTGTTTCCCCTCTGCTGAGTTCATCTGGGTGCATCATGGTGCTTTTAAACACGTAGTTGCAAACATTACAACATACAGCAAACCTGTGCGTGGTGGGTTTGCGATAAAGTTTGCCAGGAGCCTGCGATACGCAGCAGAGGAATGTGCAGGCTCTCACAAAGTCTTGAGCACCTTTTGGGTGGCTGAAGATTACACTTCCAAGCTTTTTTTCCAAAATAATCCTGATTGATACCTTCCATAAGAATATCCGGTGTTCAGCCTAGACATTCAGTGGATCCAACAGCTCAGGACTGTAAGCTGGCACCAGCTGGGGGGAAGAGTTGTGGTCCTCGTAGGGTTTCCTTTTCCAGAAGCTCTGCATACTCTTGCCAACAGACTGTGGTTGCACAGTGAACTGATCTACTATTACTTTGCAGGGATGGAAATCACATTTGTTTTTCTGTAGAGCCAGTCTCTTCAGGGTCTTTTTTGCGCTGGAGTTACGCTGAAAACCTGTTGCCCAGTTCTTCAGTTTCAAGCCTGGAACTGTCCTGCCTGGTCTCAGTGAACTATCTCTGACTTGGCCTTTCAGCCTAATGCTTCCTCTGTACTTAATTCTTCAACTTGTCTTAGTCCCTCTGGGCTATATACTATAAAGATAGGTGTGAAAGTGTCCCCAGTTCCTTCACCAGTAAGGACTGGGAGCAGTGTTCTGTGAGCTTCTCAGCATTGGTGCTATCATCCCTATATTCTGGTTTCACCTTGGTTTGCAGGATAGCTCACTGGTTTGTTTTTTTTAGTTGCTTTCCTGCTTTTGTTGTAGTTAAGTAACTTTGCAAGGTGCTACTCAAACATTTTTAGTGTTTTATTTACTGTTTACTTTTGACCTACCATGTGTTTTATAATCTCCTGTGTTCCCATTAAGCAAGGCTGCTGTTTTTAAAAGCTGACCTCGCTCTGATGCCCTCCTTAACTTTCCCATTCAGTCATGCAGGGTGTAGATTTCTGCTGCTGGTGCTGAGGTATTTTTTTGACTGCTTTTATTTTCTCTTCTAACTGTGGAGAATGTTTTACCTGGTCTTTTAATACAGAATTTTGTCTGCTTAGGGTTTTGTTTTGTTTTTTATGGATGTGGTGATTTTGTTTTTAACAGCCTCCAAGCTGTTACAGTCTTTTTGCTGTTTGGATTGCTCCTTTTAGGGTTGTGTGTGTTTGAGCTGATTGATTGGGGATTTTTTTGTGGTTGGTTTTTTTTCGATGGGAAATTGGTTGGGAGGATTACTAATTTTTTTTTTTAATTTTTTTTTTTTTACACTATTCCTTTACTTGAAATTGATTGTCCATGAGGCAAATATTTTTCTGGCCTGCTGTATTCAACTACAGTGCTGAAATATAATTGCATTGCAGACACAGTTACAGATCAGCTTTCCCATCAGTATCCTTTAACTAGGTCTTGTGTACATCTCAAAACCAAACCAAAAATGGCATATCCTTATGTAGGTCCTAATTCTGTACATTTCAGTCTGAGGAGGCACAGGGTCCACTTTGTATCAGGAGATTTTAGTTGCTGGTTGTTCCTGCCTTTCCTAAACTTGCAACTTTATAATTTCCCTGAACTGGTAGCGGCATTGATGATATGTCTGTAGTACTTGATTATGTGGCTTCTACCAGAAGAAGTTCATTGGGTTTCTCTTCTCCTGTAACACTTTATGACCTGCAGTATTTATATATCATTCACATATAGTGCTGTTCCCCACCTGCTGTTGTTTGTAGTTCCTGTTGGAATTGCTGAGTAAGCTGGTAGACTCTGTGTTACACGGTATTGATTTGTCCTCCTCCCACCAAGTCTTAGACCTGCTTGTTATTTTGAGGGTGTCAGGTGAGGCCAAGTGTTCGTGTTGCTTTTGAAATTTCTAGCAGCAGTGTAGAAGTGTTTGTAAGTTCAAAACGGATTATCCTGCCAGTCTGGCTGACTGTGGCATGACTAATGTGCAACGCTAACAAGTTCTTCCTGTTCCCATCATGCCTAAATCCTTTCCCTCTGTATCACTGCCTTCCTGTCTCAGCTTCCTCCTCAGGCCTTGTGTGTAGAACCGGCAGCTTTTCCGAAGATAAGACCATGAAAATCCTGCATGTAAGTCTTCAGCCCAGTGACCTGAGTCTACTCCCCAGAGCATCCACCCTGTGACTCCATACACCACTGTTACTAGCGTGGATCCTGTGGACTGCTGTTCTCTTTCCTGAATCACCAAGTAGTCAGTGTAGATGCCCAGTGAGGTTACTACCTTTGGATCTGATGGGCGGTGTGCCAGCTGATGGTCAGATGCCACAACTACAGCTACCTGTGGGTCTGGTAAAGTCATCCGATAGCCCGGCCTGCTCCTGCCTACTCTTTAAGTCTATCTGCTACAAGGAGGATCCCTAGTTCAACAGGACATAGTTATATCAACTGCAGGGTGGATTGTTCCTAAGAGATTATCTCTGACCCAGTTTATGACCACATAAATGCTTGAGATGGCAAAAGACATGATGAAGCACGGAACAGAAAACAAACGGGCAACACTGAGGGCGCCTTTTTCAGTGGCATTGCTGGTTACTGATTATAAAATTGCAGCGAGGTTCATATGATCCAGAGTTCTGTGGTGTGTTTGGTTTTTTAAAAACTTTTTAGATTTTTTTCCCTCGTAATGAAAGTGTAACCCAAATACAGTAAGTGCGATTTTTGGAAGCAAAATTGCTCTGTTCAGGACCCACCTAGCCCTGTATGTTGTCTCCCAAATGCCACTGAGAGAACATAAGAACAGTGGAAGCCCGTAACGATGCTGCTGTATCCCCCAGTAATTACCTAGGCTAGAGCTCATGTCCTTGTGTTTATTGGTTGTCTAATTGTATGGCTAGTCACAGTGTGTAGTAACGGGTATACTTGCTTTGTCTGTTATCTGGATAGCAGAGTAATTGAGGCATGTCTGCTGCGTACTAAAAACTGGAGCCTGAATTAGATACACCGACCCTGTGTGTGACTGCATCATCCTGTCACTATCCAGTTTATCCCTCCTCCAAAGGGACCGGTGACTGGTCATCTGGCCTGCTGCTAACACACTTTTCTGTTGCCTGAATGCCAAGTGCTTTTCTTGTTCATGGTTACGTTTACATTAGAAGTAGTTTTGCCTGATCTGCTAAAGCAGCCATGTGTCTGAAAGCTCCTCTGCTTTTTCTGGCAATATAGGCTAGTCTAACAAAAGTAATTATCTTTCTTTAAAAATCTTACTGCTGTTCCTTTTTGTCCCAGCTGTACTGCACGCATTTCTTCACGTGCGGTGCAGATGTGAGCAGCCGTCATCCTTGCTCTTTTTCACTGCCCCTTTTGCCTCTTCCTCTCTTTCTGAGCCGACGTCCTGCACGTGCTCCTGCACAGTGAGACAGAGCAGAGAAACAAGCCTGGTCAAAGTTAAAACTGGCAAAAAGGAGACAGAGATATTTTTAACCAGAGCAGTTCCCCAATCGCATATATTTGTTCCAGAACAAGAAAAGGAGGCTATTTGTCTGGGGATGGGAAGGTCGAGTGAGGCTGTTTTTATTTAAGCAACAGCTCTGAACTTCACTCTTACTCAACAGTCTGTGCAGTCATTTGTGACTGAAGGGGTGGAAGGACCTGGAGAGATCATCTAGTTCATCTGAAGGCATGGCATCTCTGTATTTGATACCTATGCTGACTGACAGGTGTCCGTCTTACTTAAAACCATCCAGTCCCCATTGCAGATTACTACTTTCAGACATAACTTTCAAACCAGTGAAAACGCCTTGACTTTGAATTATCTTTGTCAGTCTTAAAAGCACTGTCTTTAGTATGTCTTTGCTGTGACAAAAATACAAATTCCATTTGGCTCCAATTTCAGCGCTGTATTGAGTCTGCCTTTGAACCGTTGTCTCATTGCTTAAATTACATGGCTAAGTTCAATACAAATAGTGCAATCTAGAGTGCACTGATTTAATAGTAATTCTGGTGATCCAAAAGATTAATTTATTCCAGCTGTAGAGTTAGTGAAGTCTGAATTAGAGGGCAAATTCAGATTCTGCTGAGGCTTGTTTTTTAGCTTGTCTTGCAACATTAACACGAGCTTCTTTTTAAAAACAGTACCAAAATAATCAAATGTTAATTAAATTTTCAAAATTAAAAATACAAATATTCAGGCATACTCTAATGTATCTTGTTATTGTACAGTTCCTAGTGTTTCAGGTCCTTCTCAAGCTACTGTTATGCCGTGTTATGCTGCTGTTATATGTAGTTTAACATGAAGTTGGACCAACGATTTTTAAAGGACTAGTTCTGAATGTTTGGCTGAATTGCAGTCTCTCCTGTCAGCTGACACCTTGGCATGTAAGTTTTGTAACATATTCCTGCTATAAAACATCCTGTGTAGTTCCAGTTTTTTTCTTGGGCTTCTTTAAATATGTCTCACTCCTTTGAACTAATTTCCACTTAAGCAGAAAAATCCTGTGTGTTAATTTCTCACAGGCTTCTTGGCAAATTCTCAGTTATTGGCATAAATTTTTGGTTCAGCTGTTTATGTTGTGCCCCGAGGTGGTTGTGTCTCAGTGTGCATTGTGCATTTGGCAACTAGCAAAAACCATTTGAAAGGTCCAAATGGATGCCTTTATGACTGTATGTCTAGTGCCTTGTGTGCGAATTTAATTAACAAAGTTATTTTCCAGAACAAATTGCATACATTTCTGCCTGCTTCTACTCATTCATCTAATACTTTGAAAGAACAACATGTCTCACAGTTAGCTGAAATTCATTAAATCATAAATTATGATTCGTCTGTAGCAGGCGAAATCCCAGTTACAACTCTTAAATAAAAGTCTTTGTGACTTTTTTAAAACTGCAGCTCCTGGTTTTCACTAACATCTTGACTAAGTGCGTCAGGTAATATTTCAGAAAAAAAAGCAACAACAACAAAACCAGAAACAATTTATGAAAACCCAGCACCCCTGTTGCTAATGGTCACTGGCAGTTTGGGTAAAACTGTCAAGTAATCAGAAGGAAGAAATCAGTATCTCTGTTGGCAATGAGAACAGACTTTCGTTTAAGGTCATATGTGTAGACTCTAAAGGCAGGAGTTGTGTGTGAGGCTGCTGTCTGAAATCTGTGCAAAACAGATTCTCTGGCTCTTGGTTTGTCGTTAATACGCAGCAACTGGTTGTGGAGGTGGAATTGTTTGCTCTCTTAGAAGAATGGAAATGGTGCTGCGACGCTAAACGTTTAGTGCCTAGAGAATGCTTTTCCTCTTATCAATTTTCCAAACTATTTTTATGGCTGAATCATCCTGCTAAGGACAGAAAGGGAAACCTTATACTAGCACCTCAAAACTAATGCTTGCTGCATTGATGCTGGTGACTCCTAGGGAGGGAAAGCATCCAGGAGCTGGAGCTATTCTTACCCGATCTCTTTAGCAATGTCTTCACTATTCTTGGACGTGATGTTCTTAAAACATTTGGGTTTGGATGTATTATACTTCATGGAATTTTAGGAAAGGGTTTTGCTGAATACTTTCAAAGCATTAATTGCAAAAAACCAACACCACTATTCAGAGGAAGATGCTTTCACTGGAAATATTTTGTCTCAATTCCAGTTTGTAAGTAGAATGATCATAAACTATGCATGAGATTTTTGGTGGCACTGAAATTGTTTCAACTTTGACTTGCAAAGCTTCCAGTTATATGTTTTCAGGGTGTCTGTTGCATCCTTTGAAATGTGTTTTTTCTTTGACATCTAGGATCTCTAATCCAAGACTCCTTGCTCCTCCTTGAGAGGAGACAGCGTAGTGTTGCTGGGGGAGGACACTTGTTAATTTGAACGCTTGTTAATTTGTTAACATGTTTGCTAATCTGACTCACTTGAACATGGGGTACGTGGGGTTTGAGGTCATATTTAGATATGGGAGCAGCATGTAGGTTTAAGCTGCTCGCATTCTTTGAAAATTGTGTGGGGAGGTGACTTTACCTGGGACCCGTCCAGTTTAAGACAGCTAAAATGTAGCCAAAGTCACTCGATGCAAACTTATTCATTGGATCAAATGCAGTATTTTCCTGGTTTTTTTTTTAATGTCTGTTGCTACAAAAGGGAACATAAAATCATTTAATGTCTTCTGGTATATAAGAGAGGTAGGAATAGCCAGGGAGAAAATACCAGCTTTGCTTTAATAGTTTGTGTGAATAGTTGTTGTTAACAAACCAATTGTTTCAATGCATAATCTGAAGTACGTTTGAGTTGATTGAAAGAAGTATAAAGTATGACTAATACTTAAGGGTATCGGGAAACAAAATTATATTTCTCAGAAATATTTAAATATACCCCATGGAAAGTCATAATCAGATGACTGCAGACTCTAAAGTAATAACGTTAATAATTTCTAATGACACTAAATTGATTTATTAACTTCATAAAGTCTGATAATTTTTTTTTTCTGCTCTGGTTCATAATTGTGCAATTGGGGAAAAACAATTTGCTTAAGTAGGTCAAAGCATAAATGTGAACAGTTTTCTAATGTAAATATACATAGTGTTATATAATTGTATTAAATGTTACAAATTGTGGTGTTTTAATATTCTAGAGTACATTGACACTTGTTCTTGGTTGCTTTTGACATTAGAGCAAAAGTTTATCTGGAGGTACAGTCCTTACTTAATAAGCATGTGTGTTATCTTGAAAAATTAAGCATTATTTTGGTAAGAGGAGTTAAGTCCTTGTGTTTGCATTCCAAAATTCAAAATGTCATAATTTTTTACTGAATTTTTGGGAACATGCTGAATGCTCCACAGGTTTTCATCAAAATGAAAGTTCCAGAACTTATGAAAACAATTCTCCCATTTAGGGAGAAAGACCCCAACCCTCATGACTTGTAATGGGCATGTGGAATGCAATAGCTTGAGTATTACTTTATTTCTTCTCCACTGTTTTCAAAAGCTCATCACAAAGGGAGATAAAAGTATGAAAAATATGGAGGACAGAAATGGAAAAGGAGATTGAAGGAGAGGGGGAAGAGAAACAACGGATAGAAATACCTGAAATACAGAAATGAGCACAATGGGCTGAAGAATCAATTTTCAAGCGTAACGAGTTCAGAGTCTGATGGAGGCAGGAGTACACCCTTAAGCTGTCAGTTCCCAAATAAACAATTATTTTTTAAATGAGCATATACCAATGGTATTTGGCATTGAGGCTACCTGAGTGCCCTGCTACTTCCCCTAAGGAGCTATGCAGAGATGGGCTTCTGGAACTTCTCCATCCCTGCAGTTCCGATGTGGAATCCCACGGATTGGAGGCTCCCTGGCTTGGTGAGAGATGGGTGCTGGCAAGTCTGAATTCACACCTGCTTTTCATCACCTTTACCTTGAGCAGTATCGCAGCGCCAGTTCCTGCTGTGTTTCTGTAGCATTGACTGAAAAAATTGTGGAATTTTTTAAATTTATTTTTTTTTCAGTCATTTATTCCCGTTCTGTAATACCTTGTCACATCTCAAGCTGTGTGAGGCTGGTAATGCTGATCAGAGGGATGTTACGTGGTTATGGCTTTGTTACAAAACAGCGTACAGTTCAGCAATTCCTGATCTAGTGCCTAATGAGAGCCAGAATCAACTTGGCTAAGTGCAGAGCCACCGTATCGGCTTTCACGGGTACGGTGCTGTACCGCTCAGATAAGCACGCTCGTCTGTCTGCAAGCTGCAGTGCTCCCTCTCGACCTGTGCTGAAAGACTTGTAGGCACCTTTCATGGAAAGAATATGTGTAAAACAATAACCCTTTTAGAAATGAAAGCAAAGCTAATTATTTATTGTCTTCAGTGATTTTTTTGGTGTTGAAATAGAGATGTTTGTTTTGGAGGAGCATGTTTGTACAGTTACCTTGCTGGTCAGGACTTGGCTAGGATTAGCAGAAGTTTACAAGATAGAAGGCTAAACCGCCTAGTCAGAGGTAAATATGGAAAGCAAGGGATCATGGTGTGCATGATCACACAAAGTGCTGTGATAATACCCTGGTGAGGAGCCTTGGCATCACAACTGCTGTGTTTTTATTAAAGATGATGTAACCCTTTGTCCCATTCTGATAGTTCCTTTTTACATCATTAGCTTTTATTTGAGACTAGCAGGCTCATTCTACTTGGCATTCAGAGGAAGAGGAAAAAATTCTTCTTTTTCCTCACTGTTCCTTCACTTCCACAGTCTTCAAGAGGAGCAATGAATTTTCCATTTTACTTCTTGCTTTTTTCTTCCTCGTATCTACTCTCAAATCGTGTCCTCTCCCCTTCCTCTTCTGTGTGGGTGACGGCTTCGTGCCATTGTTCTTCATTCTTGCAAAGAGTATTTTAAATTTGAAATGACTAATGGTTTCCCTGTGGCAAGCATGACTCTGACAAGAAATAGTAAACATTAAGGCTGTGTTAACAGTGCTGTTGCTAAGATCAGCAGGCAAGGTGCTGGAAGAACCCTGTGATAATTGCATTGGCTAACACTCGGGTCATACTTGGAAAGCTGTCTCCACAGCTGTATAGGCTAGGAATATTTTAAAGTTTTTATTTCTTTTTTAAATTAAAAAAATGTCTTAATTAAAATTATAGCCTTGCCTGTACCCTTTCTGATGTAACTGCATAGGGTCTGTGTTAGATCCTCACTTAAACTTGATCTCAATGTCTTGGAAATAGAAATGGCTTTAGTGGCTGAAGTACAGCTCTAAGGATTGATATTCTGAAGATAACTCAAATCCGGAATACTTAATTTCACGGAATGATTTAGCAGCTATCCCAATGTTTAAACCCGACAGCTGCTGATTGAGATGTAAACCAGCTTGACAGTCTTGGAGTTTGTGGTGGAGAGCTGCAGTTGGAACATTGCTGAAGCATTGTCATTTGAAGCAGTAGGAGCTGATTAACCGGTACGTCCTCTCAGATAGTTTATGAATACTGAGCTGTGTGTCTGTGCAGGCACCATGACCAATCAGTTCCTCACACAAGCTCAAATTTATACTCTGAGGTTGTCATTATGGGAATTTGGGGAAGAAACCTTCCATTTTACAGGAAAATTCAAGCGTCTCACTCTAAAACATGACAGATAGACAAAGATGCTTCAGAAACCCTGAGCAGTGAAGCAAGTAACTAGATGACCTGTGTGGAAAGGGCCATCCCGAGGAATTTTGAGGTGCCCTGTGACCTGTGGTGCCACAGACCAAGTGCTCTGACACTGCCACCTGTGCCGCCCTGAGGAGTATTTCTGTGGAGGATGTTATGATGCTGAAGGTTGTTTCTTGAAAATGCAGTTCTGTTGTGCTGCAAGGCCTTATGTTCGGTTTCAAACACGCTTAGGGGCTGACAACATTAAAAACTGTTTTGAGTATAGAGGTGGTAAAACCAGTTTTGTCCTGAGCCATGAATTCTCTGCTTGTGTAGGACGTTACTTTTCCTGTCGGTTTTGTTTCTCCGAGGAACTGTAAATATTCAAATTTTTTTTAGCAATGCTAAATAAGCCTACATAACCAACCTGTGTGATTTCTGAGTAGTTCAGGATTTTGTTCCATGTAAATATTTATTTTAGCAAAGTGAACAGCGAACTTAGAAACATATGTCATAGAAACTCAGTTTGTTTCATGAGATTGATGGATTGTCTTGTGAGAGTTGGAGGGAGAAGGTGCAAAAGAAGGACTTTGTAAATACAGAAGAGTGTCTGATTGGGCATCCAATCTGGGCCTGCCTAAAAGTCCTTGCAGTCCTGTTATAAATGGTTACTTTTACCTTCTCTCTTCTGGATCTTCTGGAATGCTGCCCGTATTGCCACAGCTCGCCTAACATGCAGCCCTGGTCCTGCAGCTGAATGACCAGCCACAGCACCTGGCCGTGTTCATGAATTTATGTCCATTTAAGAAATTAATTTTACTGTATCAAATGCAATCCTAATTAAGGTGTAGCAGGTTCCCTTTAGAAAATGACCTACCGGTAAGCAGTCCTCTTATTTTTAACCCTGATTATGCTGTTGTTTAAACTAGATTTTCTTTAAATAGTAGCTGCTTTCTGACCTTTCTTAAGATTAGCTGCTTAGCTAAGCAGAACTTGTGAACAAATTCATACCTTGCACCTCCGGTTTTGACTGTGAGGCTGATCTCTCTGGAGCAGGTAATGATTTCAGGAAACTCACCTCATATACTAAGTGGTACATCAGTAAAAAAAGAAATCTCTAAATGTTTGTTTCTGAAATATAGTAGTTGGAAGGGTTGCTCATTTGGTCATTTAGTCCTGAGAATGACTGAAAGAATATGCTGTGTCCTTAGAAGTATTTAGTAACTTTTTCAGTAATTACATAGTGTTCTAAACTACAAAATTTCAGGTCATGCTTCCAGCTTCTGAAGCCAGTAGACTGCTGTGTCTTGTCTCCAGATCATCATGGATTGGCAATAATGAACCTCCTTCATTGACTAAATGTGTTGAAGGAGTAATGCAATAGAGACTGGTTTTAAGAATCTCAACATGTTTCCCACAAGAATGAAGAGTGTTATCACAGAATCATTTTTTTGCCTGTTCAGGGAAATCAGTGGGTTCTTTTTAGACATACTCCAGTCTTTATGAATTTTGCTAGATGAAGTCATTACCCCAGTAAGTTGAAGAATTTTGTGTATATGTGTGTAACTGGGACACAGGCAGGGTAGTGGATTTCAGACTCTTTACTTAGTAGCCAGCCCTTTCCTGGTTGTGTCAAAGTAGTCAAGCAAGTAGTGCTTTTTTAACTGACATCAAAACACGTTAAGTGGCACTGTAGTGGAAAAAACAGCATTTTGTTTGTATCTAGTCCCAAAAGGCTCTTTATATTGGCTTTCAGAATAGGAAAAATACCATCCATGCCCTTCTCTAAATTTTTCACTTCAGAGCCCACTTTGAACTTGTAGGTAAGTTGCTGAAGAAAGTGGCTTCTAGTCTTGATTGAGAAAGTGCTTATGCTTTCAAGTCAATGTTGAATACTCAGTCTTACATTCTTTGAAGCAACAAATAATGTTTTCTGATCTTTAAAATACAGTTAATGATACATACCTCTTTTTCTCTACTCCTGTAATACTGCTACATAGAAGGAAACATACAGAGATGTAAGATGAATATGTTTTTTCTCGGTTGTTTTTGTTTGTTTTTTCAGTCTTGGAGGTTTGTAATGACAATTGTCTCTCCCACAATTTAACCGATAGTTTGGTGTGTGAATTGTCCCTTTGTTCTCTTGCATTGCATCATAGAAAATCAGAAAAGGAGTCTGCAGTAAACATGAGGAGGCCATTTGGTCTCTTCTCTTGTTAATTGGCAGAATCCAACATATTTACAGTGTTACTGACAGTGCCCTGTTTTTGGAGGTGGCAGCTGTACGTCCTCCCAGGCAGTCAGGCCCAGCATTCATGTTTCTTACCATCAGTACTTTTTACACAGAACACTTTATTTACAATTTGGGTTTCTTAGCATCTTGTGTTGCCAGATGCCCCCCTAAGTCTGAGTGAGGTAACTGGCCAGTAATTTCCTTGTCTTTCTCTTTCTTCTCATAAGTGATAGTTCCTTTATACTCATTAATATTCATATGTCATGTGGCAAATTGATTGTCTTCATTGTGCCTCTTTTTCTTGTGCTTTGGTGCTTTTCTGTCTCTTTTCAATAACCTGGTATATTTCCAGTTCTTCCAAGTGAATCTTTTACTGTCATCATTGGTCTTTTTTGCACTTACGCTCAAGCTGTTGGTGTCCGTGTTCCTGCCTCCTTCTTTCCTAAGCTGTGTTCTCTTAGATGGAGTCATGTGAATTAGCTCAGTCAATTGTGACATCTGGAAATGCCACCACCTGAAGCACAACAGAGTGCATCAGTTAGAAGGGAGGCTGCTTTCTGGGATTCTGGATAAGGCTGCCGTTGCTTGTGCGAGGGATTGTCCTGTCGTCGTGATAAACTTTAATTTCTCTTCGGCTACTTCTAGTTTGGAACAGCATTAGGTGAGGGTTTAGCATTATTGGAAGGTGTAGCACGATCCCAAATACGATAGAGTAAGCGTTATGTTAAAAAATAGGAATGTAAATTTTCTAGAATTTAGGAACAATAGTTTGTTCACTTGTGTAAAACAAAAAGGAAAATGCTGCCGTTGCAGCTTTGCTTGTTTAGAGCACTTTCTGGGCGTGTTGTAGCTTGGAAATCCTCAGAGCTGAAGTGGAAGCACTCTGGTTTTACAAAAAGATGAATGTGCTGACTTTTCAAAGTGTCTGATCCTACAGCCCTGGGTGTCAAGTAACATTAGGGCTGTACACTTTGTCCCCTTCTCTGGTTATAAAAGATGGTAGGTTAAATAACTATAATTAAAATGTCTGTCTAAATAACATTTTACCTCTCCATTCATCGAGTTTAATTTTTTCACTTCCAAAGCCCTGCAAGGGTTTTTTGTATTACTTGAAAGTCTTCAAGAGAAACCAAAAAAGTTCTCACTCATCTTTTATAAAAGTAGAGAAATACTCTTGATCTGTTACCCTTTTCCCTATTCTTCCCACCTTCCTTCCCTGTCTTTTCCTCCCTATCCATAACAAGGAAGAGAAGCTTTTCATGCTGCATATGATGGTACAAAGACCAATGTATTCACACTTCTTGCCTTCTTCCCACACCCCAACTTAAAGAATCCCTTGAATTTTTTATTAACTGTACGGGTAAATATAAGGCAGCTTGTATTCAGTGCTATTTTGTATCAAAAGAGTGTATTTTTAACAGTGCTTTCTACATGATGTCAGTGTAAGTTATTGACAGGCTGACTTGCTGTGAGAGCTGAGTGATTACTAAAATAGCTTTCGGTCTAAATATTTTCAGTAACATATAGCAAGCAGGTCAGTAATTGGTTTAGGTGATTCTGGCTGTTAAAACATGATTAAGAAATGTGCTTAGGGCTCCAGTACACATGGGGTATAAGAGACTTATTTTGATACTTCAGTGTTTTTATAGGTTTATACCTTATGACCTTCATGTGAAGTGCTCCAGTTCTTCCAAAGTTGTAAGAGATTAATGCTCAAGTAAAGTAGAGGGCTGTCCTAGTTTCTTCATTAATGAAAATAGTGTAATAGTAGCTGACGTGACACATGGGGCAGAACTCTGATCGAGTGACCCATGCTCCTGTGCCTCAGCCACACATTTTCTGGCTGGCCTTGAAGGTCAGCGTTAAGGGTGTTGGATACTGCGTGTATTTCAGTAGTCTGTCAAGGAGACAGGGTGTGTCTGTGTGTGCATGCCCCTTTTGATGTCTAGAAGGAAGCAGTATTAGTTTAAACTCTTTAGTGTCTTGCAACTCTCTCTTTAATTCAGTCTTCCAACTGAAAGTAGGGAAAACCAGTATGTATGGTCAGCTGGATTTCATGGAGTAGTGCCTGATGACCTCTACAGCAAACAACCAAAGCAGCTGCCTGCTATTTAGACTAGAGCAGGGTAGGACTTTTCAATAAATAATAAACTAAGCAGTGACTGGATGGAAAGTTTATAGTCTTCAGGTTGGTTATGAATTTGCTGTGGCACCTGTAAGTAGTTTTAGATGGAAATATTTTTCAGTGTCTGGCTCACAGAGGAAAAAAAAATCACAAAATACAGATCTTTATGAAAGAAGAATGATTAAGATATTTACAAGTGCTTCTAAGAGTGTGCATTTGGTCCCTCCTGCTTCTGTACAGTTTGAAACATCTTCCACCAACTTTCAGCTACTGAGTGTTTGGGGCGCTCTGCATCATCACTCCTGTTAACACTGTCAGCAGGGTATGTCACAGGTTCCTGGAACCACGATGGGAAGCTGAAAAATCCATCAGACAAGTAAATTGCCAAGTCTCTTGATTCAAGAGGGCTCACTCCCAAGCTCAAAGCTGTTTTGCTTTTTAATAAGATCCTTCACCCTAAATTGAGTAAGAGAACTACTTGAAGCTGATTGTTAGAGCCCTCCCAGGGAAGTGCAGCATCTGGTTTGGTGAATGTTTTTTTTGTAAAGCAAACAAACAGAAAAAAACCACAACAAACAACCCCAGCTTTCATACTAGATCAGGAGGGAGCCAGAGTCAGACAAGTGAGCACACTCCACCCCAGTACACTCTCCCACCCGTGTGGGATATCTGGGTTCAGACATCTTCAAGCAAAAAGAGGACTGGGATCTCCAGCATGCCATGCATATCCTTGCTGTGCATCGCTGGATAAAAGGGACTCTTAGCATCACATCAGCCGCCTCTTCTGCTTTTTAGTGAAGATTTCTCTCTTCTGTTGTTCCCTTTTGTTTTCTTTCAAGTGCCCGGAGGTGCAAAGTTTTGGTTTAGGTCTAATGGTGTGTTGCTCAAAAAGCTCCTTTTAATTCTAAGAAAAACAGATAACAGATAAAAATAAGAATATTTTTCAAGTTGAAAATCGGCATATTTACTTAGCTGTTCTTGACATCATTATCTGTGGAGTTTGGCTTCCGGTCTCAGATTTTCAGTTCTGTTAGATGGCAAGTTTACCTGTGGGCTATTGGCTTTAAAACACAAGAACAGCATTGCAGGCTTGGAGAAAATAGGCAAGCAGTTCAAACCAAGAATGCCAATAAAAAGCGGAAGAACATCACTAGAAAAATAAATTCTTTTCTCTACATAGCTTGTCTAGGTTTTGTGAGCAGGTTTTCTGTTTTCTTTGTTTAGTGCAAGCCTGGATATGTTCTGTTAAGTTTTGAACAGCAGGACTAGTCTTTACATTAGACTGTGAGAATTAATCCTAAAAATGTAGCAGTCAGTCAGAGTTGGAAGCAGTAATGCAGGTTCAAGACTCCCCTCTGTAATTCCATGTACAATTCTGGAGACTGATGTTCAAGAAGGCAAATTTAAACTGGAAAAAGATGTAGAGAAGAGCTGTGATGGTCAGAATGGAAAGACTGCCTTTGAGAGGGAACTGACTGAACACAACGCATTTTGCTAACTTTGCAGTCAGATTTCAGTCTGAAGAGGCAAACAAATTCTTTCTATAAATACTTTGGGGAATAATAACCAGAAAGGGAAGAGAACTATTTAAACTACAGGACAATGTTGGCACAAGAACAGCTAGGTCCAAACTGACTGGGAAAACATTTTGGCAGGAAATCTGAACTTCAGTGAGGTTTTGAGGCAACCATCTAAATTTTCATTTTGGGGGGTTTGTCCCCATTACTTCTAGTAATTTTTAAGATGGAGAATGTGGATCATTTATGAACAGAATTATATAATGTAATTATTCTTTATGATAGCAGGAGCCCTGAAGGTCCCTTTCTGCCTTATTTCTTGAATCTTAAGAGTTAGAATCCTCTTGGGTCACTGACTGCTCTGAAGCTTTGGTCCATATTACACTTTGAAGCCATCGGTGATGGTGATTAAGAAAAGCAGTTCTGATCATTAGGCTTGTATCTTCTGTGTAAACATGCCGATGCCTTTAGTGGCTCCTGGGTAACAGGGATGCAGGTGTTGGAGAATACAGAAGTTGAAAAGTTGGAAAACATCTTTTGTCAGAATTTGTGATGTACAGCGCGTGTACCAGTGGTGGTTCATTTACCCAATGGACAGATGTTTGTATTTAGTCCCATTGGGATGTTTATGCCACCACCACTAGTATAAAAATTTATGTCTATAAATTTTACTTTTTCTGTTGGTACTCATTGATAAAGCATATGCAAATATTTCAGTAATCTATATGATATTCAGTGATGGTCTCTGGATGTTTTCTTCTGTTGTGCTTTTAAAGTAGAAGTAACAATGCAATGTAAAAGGAATTCTCTTTTGACAAGAAAGTAAATGCGTATATGTTTCCCTGAATTATAGCCCTCCACTAAGTGTATTACAGTTAATAAATCTCATAATCCAAAGATAAAGGTCAAGAGAATAATCCTAAAGTCCAATTTGAATCTTATTCAGGCTTGTTTCAGTGCAAGAGGAGAGAGTTTCCTCGGTGCTGTTGAGATCTAATAATGTTATTCATATCATTTAGGGGAACTGGGACACCCTTCTTGAAAATGCTAGTAAAATGCCACTTGTTCATCTGAACAGAGGATAGTGCAATAACCTGCATTCTGCTAAAAGTTAGGTAATAGTCCCTTCTGGTTCTGTGCTCTTCAGATATTATCAAAGAACTTAAAAGAGAAAAGAAAAAAGGGAGGAGGAGGAGGAGCAAGGAAATAAAATGAAATCCAAAAGAAAGATATGACTTCATCTTCCTCTTCTATTCATCATCACTGAAAGAAGGGAACTTGTCCAGTTTAATCAAATCAGGAGAAATTTGCTCTACCAGCAGGCGATAACAGGTTTGGAAAGTTTTGAGGCCTGGATGTGCCTCGTTGGTGCTGTGGAGACTGAGGCGCATATCCTTTTCTGCCACCACACGATGAATATCTTGTGCCACGCCAGACCAAGTGAATGGGATGGAAGGAGAAAAGGAATCTGGGCTGTTCCTTGAGAATCCAAAGCCACACACGTACTTGAGCATATACCTCCAGCACAGTTGCATCCGCCTCTGTCACGCTGTGCAGTGAGATTCACGCAGTTGTGCGGTGACCGATCTGCTCCTATAATAAAGGGCTTAGCCATAGTGTATTTTAAGAATCTCAGCATGGCTAGAAACAGAGGTTCTCTTTCGCAAAATACAGAGAAACTTTCAGATGATATTTTTACTGATTGTTCAGATGAAGAGTCAGACAAGACAGTTACCACAGGCATCTTGCAGCGCAGTGTTGTGAATCAGCGCACTGTTGTAAATCTGCTCATTATTCGCAGCTGATGGTAGTAACAGAGGAAAATCCTTACTTTTCAGTGCAGCCAGATTGACTTTTTGTGAATTCTTTTATTGTATCTATGCTTCTGGATCTGCTCCCCTCCGTAAAGGCACATGTGATTGTTTGCTTTGTGCTCTCAGATGGTAGTGTGAGGTAGGTTACCTCCTGTTAGGCTTCTTGGTCTTCATAGCAATGGCCATTACCTGTGTAGTAAGGGCACTGTGAAGAAAAACAAGGCGAATTCAGCCTGAATGTCCGTGTGTATAATGCTGAAGAGCAGTGCCTGATCAAATAGCTTTGGTGAGAAATCAGTTGTGCATCCCTAAGTGTGCGTGTGGTGGTCACAGGTGCTCTGGATGTCAGAGGTGCACCTTCCTTCTGCCAGCTTTAGTGCAGCCTGGCTCCAAAGAATGATACACATTTTCATGCCTGAGTGGCCTGTGAATTTCCACAAAAGTTAACATCAGATTTCCTTCAGGATTTGAGGGGGAGGTGCTCTGCTGCATCTGGGGAGGGCAGAGTGGGGTTGCTTGTTCTGCAGAAATGTGAACCTGTTTGTGATCAAGAATACTCTGTGTCAAGCTGTTTAACGGAAATGCCTTTTAAAAATTATTATTTTAAGCCTAACAGTAAGGGAAAGTGCAACTCCTGTTTGCATAATTCACTTTGATTTGTCTCTTTCCTGGAAAAAAGAGTAGATTCTTATATGCTTTTCTTCTCTATACTTCCCTGCTCATCTCAGAATTAGTATCTTTGTTAGAGCTAAGGGGACTGGGTATCCAGGAGCCATGTGCACTCTCTTGAGAAATGCAAGTTTTTGTAGTTTTCTGTTTCTTACATACTGATGTGATGCTCTAGAACTGCAAGGAAAGCTTTGGTCCTAAAGAGTTAATGTGGTTTCTCTTTCTTGTTAACTTAGTGTATAGATTGGTGCAAAGCTGTTTGATAGTAGAAGTATTTCTTTGCAACTGTCACACTCATGTAATTGAGATATGTTCAATTTACTAGAAGAATTTGCTCATTCCTGGTCACTTTTGAGATTCTTAAATAGTAACTTGGGATTTGGGGAGGAAAATATTATTTCCTCAGGCAGTTCTTTAAGTTTGGAGAACATTTTGAAATTTCTTGTCTTTAAGAATTCTGGTAGTTTCTTGGGAGCAGTGTTAAGGATCGAAGTATTTGTGTTCAGATGGAGGGGTGCCTCGTGTGATGGGGATTTTTTTTTTTTTTCCCCCCTCTAACAAGTTGCCCCCTTGAAGAGATGCCTAAGAGGAGGCTTTTCCTGTCCCCAGGAGAAGGCTAATGGGTAACAGTGAGAGACACTGAGCATATATATCGGATCTGTTATCAAGCAGTTTCATTCTATCCGTTAATTATTCCAGTAATCTTGTGATACAATAGATAACATGAGCAACGTTTCTAGAACCATCAAAAGAATTGCAAAGGATGGTTCTAAATACTGTGGCCTGCTCAGATACAGTTATCGTAGAGATTTGCGCCTCTCATTGCCCAAAATGGAAGGGCACTTGTTGCTGAAATTTCACGCTGTCAATATTGCTTCTGTGATCAAGTGTTTGTTTTGTTTTTTTCTCCTTCCCTAAAACAGCCCACTGTTTGTAACGTGGAAGATTGGTCGAGATAAGCGATTGCGTGGATGCATAGGTACTTTTTCCGCCATGAATCTGCATTCAGGACTCAGGGAGTACACACTTACTAGGTAAGATTTTGTTTTCTCTAGCCTTGAGTTATGTATTTAGCCTACTGAGGAGGCGATAGGTGTGCTCTGGTTTGGGTTGTTTGGCTGTGTCACTGTACTGATCAATGAGAACTGGTATCTCCATTTGATGCTAATTGTATTGCCTGGTTAGTTGATCACTGGTGTCATGAGGCTATGGTTTCAGTTAAAAACCATAACTTGAGCCTTTTTCCTTTACTGGTCTGGAAAATTACTCTTCAGTAGCTTATTGTAACTGCCTAGTGTAGTGGTTTTTTTCCAGTGTGCAGACAAATTGTAACCTTAGTAGTTAGTGTCAGGGCAGAAGACCAGAAAGTCAGATTTGGGGATTATCCTATTCACACTCCTAAAACAGCAGGTATTCTCACCTCTTCTCCATCAGGTCCTTCCAATCAGCTGCAGTTAATTTAATGCTACAAATTTCCATTACATGTTACTCTTCAGATACATCCCAGCCCCTGAGTGGGAAGCTTCTGGATGAGGGAGGTAAGTGATGATAATCCTTCACTCCCTGGCAGCATAATCCTTCATTTTTTGATCTACACCTAAATTCATTCACCTTAATATTGTTCCATTTCCTTTGCGTAGAGTGAAAACTAATAAGTTTATCACTAGAGCTAGTAGCAAGCTTTCTACTTGTTTTTCTCTAAGAGTTTTCTTAAGATTTCTAAAGAATCAATGGAATTTTGTTCCACTTGGTTGCAATAGACTGTTTATAGCGCTTTAAAATAGAAACTACATTCTGGCACGTGTAGCTCTCTAAAATTGTCATCATTTAAAATAATTGATGCCTCCAGACCACTTTAGATTTTGAGGCCTTCCTCCATTACTGGGTCTTCCTCTGCTGTTAAAACGCCTTGTCAATCCCAGTTTAAAGTAATATCAAAATGAGATGTGTTCGTTCTCATATGTCTCCCTAGTTTGTCACAAGCTGAAGTTCATTTCATGCTTCTATGCTCAGCTTGAAGAAATCAACTGCTCATCTCCTGGAGTCCTTACAGACTTCTGAAGGACCTAGTTACCTTTACTGGTTTTATTTATTATGTGATCTGGAATGTTTCTGTTGTGTCCTTTAAAACCTCAGCAATTAAAATGGTCATTGAGAAGAAGCTTATAATAAAATTCAAAACAATTTCTCTGTTAAAGGTTAAATGCCATAAAATCTTAACTATTAGTAAGCCAGACTGGAGGAAAATCAACTTACCCTCTGCACTGGAGAGCGTTTCATTTAAGTGTACAATTTACAGTGCCTGACTGAGAACTGAGCTTGTGCAGAAAATTACCCCCAAGACTAGGAGGAAAGAAGGTGATAGCCAAAAAAGTTGTCTTTGTCGCTCAGATTTTTTTCCATTCCCATAAACCGAGTAGGACTGTACTCTTGCATACCTTTAAAAATGCTTATAATCTGAAAGCTGAACTCCAAATATATGAAAAGTGACGCAAGTTAGAGGGAGCTGAAATATTTTCAGCGTGGTATTTAAACAGTGGCCACATGCTGTGGATGTTTATGCTTAGCCTATTCAGAGGATAGATCTGTAATTTTCAAATGAGAGAAATGAAACTATATACCAACCTGTTTTTCAAAAATCTTTGAGATCATCAGTTATTTTAAAATAAAATATTATATTTAGTGGCACATTGGATTTTGTTGCCTTTTATGGGGAACCTTTTTCATGTCTATGGCACTAAAAATGTTTCCAGTTGTGTTTTAATTTTTTTTTTTAAAAAAAATCACAAGAAAAACAACTGCAGATACTGCAGATATGACCACTGAATGTAAAGTTCATGTCTGATTGTATGACAAGCTGTTCCCTTCTATCAATCATTATTTACAAAAAGAAAGAGAGGGTTACCTGTCATCACTTTCCTTCGTGGTGTTAGTCTTTTCAACTGCAGAACTTCCAGAGGAGAGCATTTGAGGAATGACAGAAGAACCTTTGACACGTCTGTGAACTTTCAGAGTTTGGAGCTCCACAGACCTCTCTAGGAGGGCTCAAACTAGGACGTTATGGCTTGATCCAGCAGTATGTGGGCAACAGGCTGCTGCAGAAGATACGACGTTTCCTGAAAGAGAAAACAAAACTTCTTCAAGGGAGGCAAAAATTGATCAACAAAGTAGGGAGCATGCAAATGGACTCTCCAGAAAGTGGAACTTGACCAAAATTTCCAGTTGAGGATACAGGCAGATATTTTTCTGACTTTATTTTACTTTGACACTGGGAGGCACTTTTCTTCAGTTATTCTGAAGACACAGTGTGGAGAAACAGAACCAGGTTGTTTGTCTGGTTCATTCTTATCTTTTTTCAGCTCCTTCTGTGGAATCGTGGCCCAACTTTCATTGAGTAAAATGATTCTGAAGAACAGCTGTTCTTAAATGCCCTGGCGCTCAGCAATCAAAAATTCCTCAATGATTTTGTTACAAGTATGCTGAGTAGTGCTTAGGATCACAATAAATGAAATCTGCCTTAGTTCTAGTAGTGATCTGTAGTTGCATATTGCATACAGTGCATGGCATATACATCTCTGTCTGCATACCATAGTGTAGATTCTTTGAAACAGCATGATAGTTCATCTAGGAATCAGAAAGAAACTATTTCTTTCTTGGGACACCCACACCCCCCACACTTAAAGACCCCTTGGGGGTGTATAAACAAAAATGGTGATGATGTGTGACCAAGTGAGTTTCTCTTGCCCATTTTGAGCTCTGTAGGTTATTATGCTGGTATTGCCAGTATGTTCTAAACAGGAAATGTATGTAGAATGATTCATCATTAATTGGATGCATCTGCCTAAGTCATGAGGAGGGATGAGAATATCCATAGTCAAAAATGCTAGTACTGTATTTCTAATGACATCTACATGTTAAAATTCAATTTGCCCTGCAGTTACATCAGTGGAACTCACAGGGAAACACAAGGGAAAGGAAGTGTATTATTAAAAACTTCTGTAGAACTTAATGAAAAAGATAATTCAGATTTATGTATAATTTTACAAGGAGGTTAGTTGGATAAAAATCTAACCTTGTCTAGAATGTTTTATAGTATTGAATGTTGTATGCTAAGATATAAGAAGTTTATCATTGGCAAAATAGTCCTTTAGACTGAATGTGTTAATTGAATATTCCACCTGAATGCATAAAAATAAACCAGTCCAGATTGTGAAAAATACCTTGTGTTTTACAGCTCCTTCAAGAAAATACAGTGAACTTGGAAGCAGGTTACCAAAGAATTTCATAACAGGTTGATAAATTACTTTTTCATGTATTCTGTTCAGCAGTAAGACTTAGGTGTTGGCATTGAAGTTTTAAAATCCTGATCTCTTATACTTGAGATACTGAGTGAAATGGTTTCATTTATTCATTTTTGTTTAGTTTTCCTATAATTTGAAGTCACATATTATGCCTAGTGGATATGACGAGTATAGGTGTATAAATTAAGTTTTAACTCTGTGTCGGTTCATCCTATTAGGGCTAGAATATGTATCGTTGGAGGTGAAATAGGAGAGAAGAGGCAGATAAAGGGAGACATTACATGACAGAGCCTTCTGTCATAGGACAAAGCAGTGAAGAAAAATTGGAGGACTCCAAGCCTTAAGTGGATTAGCATAATGGCTGAAAACGGCATTTAAATATTTAAAAATATATATCTCACCCTCATTAACTAGCATAGGCCTGTCTCTACTGACTATATGATGTCATCAGTCTTTTTGTTGTGTGTTCTACTTAGCCGTTCCACCTGAGAGCACTATGACTGTTGTCAGACATTCAGCCTAGAGGTGGTTGATCAAGAAAAAAATACAAAGGGAAACTTGGGATGAGAAGCAGAGGACTGAAGGAGACGAAACCTGCAGCACAGCTTTCTCATAACTGAATTTGGGTGTAGATTCCATACGAGGGTTTGGCTACCAGTGGCATCAACTACTGCTGTATATTTGTAGTCAGCCATTTCCAGTCTCAGTCCTTGCTGCTGCCGTATTGCCTGCCTGCTCTCTCAGCAACACTGACCCCTTTCTCCTGTTCCACACAGTAAAGTTAACGGTCCAACTGCAAGTATGGCAAAGTTTAAGGGGTAGGATTGAAAAATACTGAATGACTGATGACGTTAATATTGATGTTGGCCTTATTTACTAGAGGCAAGTACTTGTACAGACTGAGCAGCTTCCCTCTTGTGTCTAGCTCAGGTTACTGCTCTGTTTAATTCCTGGTTTGTTTTTTTTTACTAATCATAGCCATGGTCAGCTTTCCCTGTCATCAGCCCCTACAACTCAGTGCTAACTTCCCAAAGTCTTTACTATATCTTCAGGCAGCATTGCTGTGGGTGTAGGGAGTCATTGCTGTTAATCCAAGGCAAAGCCTACTCCAGTATCTGACTGCAAGTTTTGAACTGCAGAGCTGGGGAAATTACATACGGGTTTGGCATTTGTTGTGACCTTCACTGTTCACAGAAGTCATACTGTGAATTAATTCTTGCAAATAGTATCTCATGGAGTATTTCAGAGCACAGTATTGCTTCTGTGTTGCCCACTGATAATACTTCATAGGCTGTCTTATTTTGGGGCTTTGATTTATAGCAGACCACTGCTGTAAATCAGCTTTTTTTTTATTCTATTACTATTCCACGTCTGGTGGTCACCAATGAGAAATGCCTGATAATTGTGAGATGAAGCTTACACTGTCACTTTCAAAATTAAACTCTGCAGAGAGCAATATAGCCTCTTGACAGCCTGAACTCACCACTGTTACACTATTTTTGTGTGTTTAACATGGTCCTTAATGCCAGGAAGCATTACGTTGCTTCCTCATCATTTGTGCGTTTCTATGAAAAGCCGGCAGCTGCTGCTTGCCTCTTCTGGAGGCAGAGGACGCACAGATTTTGCCTCTAGTAGACGATGACCAGCAACAGAGGGATGGTCTCAAGGTGAGAAGAGGTGCTTTGGGAGATCTGTGGTAACATGGTTCACGGACCAGCCAGTGTGTCCCACAGGGCACGTGAGAAGCCAGTGGCAATCGCCATCTGGAATGTGCCACTCCTAACTCCCACCTACCACTCATGACCCCAGTTAATTGTTAAATTTTTAATGGAATGCAGCAAGTGTTTTTCCCCTCAGCCTGGAGTGGGGTCTGTTTGGCCCGAAGGGAGGTTCCAAGATGCTGAAGAAGTTGGAGGACTGCTGCTCTGCTCATTTGTACCCATTGAAAGACTGGTAGTTGAGGAAGTTGCCATGACATGGGCATCTTCAGTGACCAGTATAAGGCAGATCCTGCTTATCATGTCGTCAGCAGCCAGAGACTCATTTAAGTGATTTTTCCTCAGTTCCAGTCACTAAAACTCCTTAGCCTTTTGTTTGAAGGATTATGAAATGAAATACATATGCGTTATAACCTTGTGTTACCGCTCAGAAGGGAGGAGGGAGGAGCTGTTTCAGAGAAGGTGAGAACAGACCTGAGGAAACTACAGGCCTCATTGAGGCAATAGATGAATTTAAAACAGTTTTTACTATTTTAAAAACATATTCTGTCATGCCTGAGAGATAAAGTGCAAGGGCTAAAGATATGACATCTTTAAGGGTTTTTGTTGTGCGGCCACAGGATTTGTGAGCTACTTCACAAAATACCGAATCAGTAAGATGCTCTTGTTCTAGTGGGGATTTTTACTCTCCTCGAAATTCAAGGTTCACTGTCCCTGTCTGCTGGCCTGTGCTGCACCTGATTTACCTTTCTGTATAAAGCATTTGCAAAGGTAGCTCTGATTTTTCTGTTTGCTAACAGGCTTAAATGAGTTCTCTCTTTCAGTCAACAGCTGTCATATCAGGACTGTGTGCTGTTCCTCTCCCCCCAACAAAGTGCAGTGCAGAAAAAGGGTGTATAGGGGAGGAATTCTACCACAAATGAGTGAGTTTCAATTAAAATCAGTAATAGGAAGCAGAAGTATTGAAAGCTATTTCTGTCAAGCACAGGTACACATCGTATTTATAGGATGCATTTTCTAACAAGCATTTCAGTTTGGTGAGTAAAAGCAATTCAATCAGGTTGTTCTAGTTTGTAAGTGAGGCGGGTTGTATAGAGAGATGTAATTGCCTTTGTGGGGCTGATGCAATCAGATAAAATTAGTTAAGCTTTTAGCATACAAGCCTTTTGTAAGTTGGTAGCAGAACCTTGAAGAAGACAATGTAGTTTTAAGTGCAATAGAAGCCTATTCAAGTTTTGATTTTTTTTTTTTAAATTATGATTGCATTTTTTATTTTGGTTTGTCCTTTAATTTACATTTCTGTTTCCTTCTGCTTATCTTTTGAAGTTATAACTACACGTTAGATGTACAGGGTTCCCATTGGTGTTCTGGACATTGAATTTTCATGTTAATAAAAAGAAGGTAAATTGTGGTAATAGGAATTGCAGCTGACTTAAGAGAATTCTCTTAAAGTCTAAGTCAGAACTGGGCCCAAGTTTATTAAGACAGTTCAGCAGTAAACTTGGCTTTACAAGTTATATACATATCTATATATCTTCTCTTTATGGTGGTGTTGACCTCCAGAGGTATTATTAATAACTTAGAACCCCCTTTTGTTTTCCAAAATCCTCTGGTAAAATATAAAATTAGGGTATGAACACCTTAATTTTTAAATGATGTCTGATTACATTCAGTGAAACTGAGGCAAAATTATTTTAACATAATAGGTATACTGTACAGACTCCTATGTTTTTGCCTGCCATGTCATCGGTATAGAGATGAGACACTACGGAAACTTGGAGCTGTTTATATTTCTAAATTTCATTTAAGCTGAAATAAGCTGGTTGCTGACCTCTTGTAGACATTAATTTTACAAATAACTCCACTTTAATTTGGGTAAATCCTCAGATCTGTTACAGTTGATGGAATATAATTGTTTAGTAGTAAAATGGATTCTGATGCAAACTCACAATACCAGAAACTCTAAATGAAGTACACAAATTTGAATTTATTGAGCCAGGCTTAGTTCCTCTGGGTGAGTCAATTCAGTAAGTAGGTCTGCAGTGATTTTGTGCACACAGTGCCAGGTCATTATTTCAGGGAACTGTGGCTTAACAGAACTGTCTGCTGCCTTTTCTCAAAGGGCAAAGCTAAATACCATACTGGCTCTACAAGTGGAAAAAACCCAGACTTTTGCTTTAAATGATGGGTTAAATGCTTCTTAATATTTCATTATGAAATGAAAATAAAAGAATGTTGTTTAGGAGAGACAAGGAACACTGCCTCTTGAACATATGTTTCTTGTACATTATGTGTGTTGTGGATATAGTAATTCTGCCTTAATGTGTTTGTTTCTTTTCTGTATTTAAAAAAAAAAAAAATACTGATTTTGTAACTGTTGGTCCATTTTTCCTGAGGAAAAGCCTTGCTAGACCCTTGGACCTAACAGTAGATGCTGGTGTGTTACCTTAGCAACACTTCCTGAAAGAAACCAAAGGGAACCACTACAAATGGAAGGACAGTCTTTAGATTATTATCTTTATGAAAGGAGGAGAGCATAATAATGCCTACCAAAGCTTTCTAAATAGATCCAGGGCTATCAAATATTGATAACCATTTTACCATTTTGCTGGGAAAACTGAATGGCAGATTATGAATTCTTTGGCACAGGGTAATGCGTTGCTGTGTTTGGTGGAATAAATTTCCTCTATGAATTGACTTTATGAAAGGTAACTGTAAATCTAGAAAAAACGGAATTTTAGAATTAAGAATGATTGCATAATTGCTGTATATTTATAAAGTGGCTCAATGAAGTTTGGAGGGGCTTTTGCTGAGACTGTCATAAGTCAGAGGTCCCAGCAGTACAATTTGATGTAATTAAGGAAACTGTCCTGAATGAAAATACTTATTTCATCATCTTATTTTAAAAAAACCTGCATTAAAGCTTGGGAATTTCAAAATTTTCTTCGTATGAAATGCATGCTCTGAAAAAGCCATGATCAAGCAAAATTAACTTTCATTGGCTGATGTAATTTGTAGCATTTTGAACAAATCAGATATTCCTGAAATTTGATTGAATGTGAATGAGTAAGTGGGGCCGTCCCGCAGTTACTCAGACTTTCCAGATGGGTTGCTGGGAGGAGCCATGACATTTGTGACTAGTCTTTCCCACGACGCTCTTGCATTTCATGTTCTTCCCACACAGTCTCCTTCTATTGTGCTAAGAAAATGGTGCACGCCCTGTAAGTTCAAAGATAGAGGTCTGGTTGAGTTAATACACTAGTTTGCTTGGAAGTCAGATTTGTATTTGTCTTTGAATATTAATTTACATAATCATTTGGGAGGGAGGGAGGGTGGTGGCAGGGGAACTGGCCACCCTGGTTTTCCCAGCAAAGCTCTATGTTGCCGTAACTCTTACTTTTCCATTACTAGTATGGGTAGCTGTTGGGACTCCGTGGGTTTGGGCCAATTTTTTCATCTTTTTGTATGATACTCTTGAAGGGAACATCTTTAAAACACTTCCTAAAAATCTTTTAGAATGAATTTGCCTTTATTGGAGACTTCTGTTGACTTGTCGATTTTTCAAGCACTACAAGGACATGCTGGGTTCTGGGGCAGTGCTGAAGAACACGAGATAGGACCGTGTGCGCACAGATGAAGTGTCTTGGAGCACTTGCATTTTAAAGAAAGGGTTTTGCATGTTTGGAAACTCTTAGCTAGGACAGAACGGAAGAAGTCGCCATAGAAGTTACCTGCTTCTGGGCAGGTTTCTCTTGTGGGCAGCTCTCAGCTTATCAGTAGATGTTTATTTATAATACAGAGTAAGGCACATTTCCTTTATTGCTGAGGCGAGGGAAATCTTTCCACTGCACATACTGGCCAGTGCTTATATGAGCTAAATATGAGAAGAATGTTAGCATAGTTTGTCCCTCACTTCTTATGACACTGGAAACTGAGGTGCAGCAGTGGTATATCAGATACCTTGCCCAGTAGAAGTAAACTTAAAGGCTTTGTTCTGGTCAAAGTGCTAATTTTTAGTGAAATCTACTGTTTTAATATGAACTATGAGGGATTAAGTGAGGTCAGAGGAAAAAGAATTGTCTGTTATGCCTATAAGCTGTTAAAATCTTTAAACTCTGCAGCTTTGTGTGGGAGGCACTGTGGGAAACAAGTCTCAATTAAAGTTTTCAGTCTGTCAGCACCTCCTCCATTTAGGTGTTTTCTGGTGCTTCCTTTTAAGACTCTATAAAGAAGAAATAGCACAAACTGGGTGTGGAGAACCAAGCTCTGAAAGCCCTCCTTATCTCTGTTTATTTTAGAACAAAGATGTTGAAGCTTTTGAAATTGAATTTACCATTTTCCATAGACCAGAGTAATGAGAATTAAAATGCTCTTGTAAACTGTAGCAGAATTTTCTGGTATTTTTAAATAGTACCAACAGATACCTGTTCCTAAAAATCATTCCGGTTGACCTCAGGAAGAGAGAAATTGTGCCCTTTACAGAGCTGTACAGTTAAGATGGTAGAGAAGTTTTTGGAAGGAGAAATCATGTATCCACCCCTGTTGGGACAAAGGCAGCCTAAATTCTGACATTTTCAACTGTACTCCACAAAAGTGTATGGAGTGCTCCATAAAAGCGTATATTGGAAATAGCCTTTAATTTAGGAACAGAAATCAAATGTCTTCTGATTTCTTAGCTATCTAAATGACAATGTATAGATACCATTTACAAAGCATGCAGTGCTGTTTATGTATGTAAGTAAACAGTTCCTTAGAGATATTTGATGTAGGTCCTAAAAATATTTTTACCCTCACAGGTTCCTACTTTTACATGAATTTTCAAACCTTTAAATTTAAACTTTTCTAAATATAATTCTCATTAACACACAGAGAATATGGAGAACAGCTTGATTCTGCCATGGCAGAATCATTTCTTCTTAGTACACATTCCTTGTGATGAAGGGTCAATAGCCAGGCAAGCAATCTCTCAGGCTAGAGAAGTTAAATATCTAAGTAACTCCCACAAGAACTTGGGGAACTTTGTGCAGATGTTACCAAGTGCTTTGAGGAGCCCGAGCACAGCTCCTGGGAGTGTCCCCATCTGTCATGAGCTGCGACCCCAGTTTCACTGAGAAGGCCCTTTACAATTAAAGGCAACTGCTAACACTTACAGTGAGTGAGTATATGGAATCAGGGATAGCAAACTTTTAGCCTTGAGGAAATATGACTTTCAAGTGAATAATGTTATGCTTTTTTCTTTTCACTGAATTTTTCAGTTGAGTAATTTTTTTATTTAGTTTTAATTTGATTTAATTGACAAGGGAAAAGAAGAAAAGCTCTTGGTTTTTTGAACAGTACAATTTGTTATACTTCTAGTTCAAGTAATTTTAATGCCTTATACTTCTGTCATGTCACAAACTGAAATAGATCCCAGGCTACCTGTAACATGCAATTAATTTGCCACTTTATTGGCAATTAGGCTGGTAAGTAATGTTTTCAGTGTTTTAGTCATAAACAAAAGCCAGATTAGAAATACTTTCACACTGGTACATTCAAACAATATTTCTCAGTTTAGACTACTTATTTTTTCTCTGAGAAAAGTTGCTAAAGCAAATGATTTAGAATGCAAGTATATTCAGCATGTAATAAAAAGTTTAAGTAATTCAGTTCTTACGAAAGACAATTAAGAGTTGCTTCTGTTATCTCTAAGCCAGTTTCTTTCAGCTGCTGTTGTTAAAGCTCCACACGTAGCATGTTGGTTTTGCCACAAAGAAAAAGTGCTTGAGATATATATAGATATATATATATATATATACACACACACACACATATATGAACACAAAAAAGGGAAAGGGGAAATGTAATTTTAAAATAACTGAAAGGTGATGACTGCAAGCTCAGTCCTCTAGCCAGGGCATCACTGCTTTTCACTAGAAATACTTCTACGTGTTCTGTCAAGAAATTGATGCTGGTTTTATTTCTGTTCCCAGAAGCTTCGGCAAAATTTGCAAGCTGGTTAGATGGCCCTTTCTCATCTGTGCTGAGGATGCGTTCTGCAGTTTGCTCACTTAGCTACAGAGGCTTTTTTTCCTTTGACCTAGACTGTTAATCCCTCATTGCAAAGAGCAGCAGCTGGGCTTTGTGGAGGGCTCCGCACCGCGTGCAGCCTCATTGCGTAGAGCAGCCCCCTTTGTGTGCTCTGCTTTTTCAATTACTGAAAGGGTGACTTTCTGTTTTCTTGCTCAGAAAATGCTCTTCAGGTCTGTGGAAGTCTATAGTGCATGATTTTTTTTTTACTTTTTTAGCAACTGTAGGTTGTATGTAGAGCTGTTACCTACAATTTCATAAAACTGTTTTGACTAAAGCATTCTGACATGCAAGAGCTGAAACATTTCTGAGCTGCCTTTTAGAAAGATGATGAAACTTATTTCTGTTTAAATATTAAAATTTTTAGATAGATGTGTTGAATTGTATATTTAATGGATATAATTATGAATAAACCTATTTCGTGTGTGTCCGTGTTTCATCCTCATTTGACATTGATTGAATAATCAAGCTTCAGCTGCTTTTGGTAGAAGTCCCTCAGTTAAACATATTTTGCACTGTAAGATGGTGGTGCTTGAGAGCTAAGTTAACACCAAAACAGAACGGTCCTTGGCTGGTTTAGGCTTTTCTGCAATGAATGGCAGAACTCCTACGGCCTTCGAAGGGAGAAGAATTTGGCCTGTGGATTCTCTAAAAAGATACGATGTGAAATATTTAAGTAGTAAGTGCAAATTTCACATTTCAGTTAACCTCAGAGACAACAATCCATGTCTGTACTTCCATGTTTTGTAATAAACTTTTATTCTGTAGCTGAGCAGAACTTCCCAATGCTGTTGAGTTAAATGCAGTCTTTGAATATTTCAGTTAGAATTTTTGAGGCTATAGATAGATGTAGCCTAACCTGAAGTTTTTGCTCCTTTGTCATTTAATAAAAAACTTCGTTTTCCTTCCACTTCAGCTGTTTCTATTTGCTAACTCAAAACCTGGTTTAGAGTGGAAAAGATACAAAGCGACAGCTGAACTTGCAAAGATTCTGTTGCTTGGGCGTCCTGACCTTAGATACAGAGGTTTGTGAATGTCCCCTTCAGTCACTTCCCTAAACTAAGTGCCACCTGCAACTGAATATTCTGCCTCAAGTAGACAGAATTGTGATGAAAAACTAGAGGAAATAAAAGGATGAAATGATGACCTGCTCTCATGAGAGAGAAGCAGCAGAGTTGCTAAAAGGAGACTAAGGAGGTGGCTTACAGACAACTTCACTTGTGTAGGGAAGAAGATCAAGGGAGGGAGATGCGGGAAGCAAAGCTTCCAGCTGTATGGAACGTGTTTATACATATAAGCATATTCTGCATTTTTAACTGGTGGTTTGCAGAGGCATTGAACAATCCATAGCTTAATCTGTAAATGAGATTCATATATGAAGTTAAAACCTACACATGTGCAAAATGAACAAACCGTTGAGAAGCCTTGTTTGTTGCCTTAAATAAGGAGTTAAGTTTTGTCCTGCTGCAGCAGTTCTCATACCTGCAGTCTAGGATGGCATCACGAGAGCAGCAGTGTCTAGAAACCAAAATTGTCATGAAATAAGGAGTGGCTATTTCTTTCCCTGAGGCCTTGTCACATACGATGTGCCACAAGGGGTTCACCTTGTGCCTGTATTTTTACTATATAAAAAGACTTTAAGACTTAGTAAGATGCCATCAGTTTATCTACCAACCTTTACACCGAGAGAGCTCAGATTTGCATCTCTTTGCAGATGTGCTCGCAGTAAGAGATTGCATTTAGATAAAAACCAGCTGCTTTAGACATAATCCATCTTGAATTGGGATATCTTAGTATCTTAGGAGACAAGCCAGGATATTTTTCAGTGCCCTGTATTAGGAATGGTCATGTCTTTAAGACAGTGTGGGCCACGGGTTGTTCTCAATTTACACATTTGTTTAAGAATTTCCAGACTGGATTCTGTCTCCATTTAATTTATCACATTATATTCATCAATACCTTCATAGTTCAGAATATTTTATTGACTTAAGCTTTTTCTATGAAACATTTAATGCCATGTCTTAAGAAAGTAAATATGATCTTTTTCCTTCTCAATTCAGTTACTGCATATTCTGTCATGCCTTTTACTTTCCTTATTCTTAACCTAATATAATACATATTTAATTTGTCCATCATTGGTGTTTCAACGTCTTGATCCTAAAACCTAATTTCTGTATTTGTGACAAATGATGTCAAAACTGAGCTCAACTGTAAGTATTCCATCCCCAGCATTTACTGTCTTGTTTCTTTTTAAAGTGAATCATATGGACAACTAATAAAAATTCTAATATGTTGTATTTTTGTATAAAAATAGAGGTCATGGTATTTCTGGTGACATAAGAAATATTTAGAAAATGAGGTACTCTTTTGTTCCACACTTTCAACAGTATAATAAAAATAAACTCTTCATAAAAGCTGCAGGAAATTGAACATATAAATGTTCAAATTATGTTCATATGTTTATATATCATTGCATTGTTGAGATGGTTAGGAATGTATTTTTCCATATGTGTTTAAAATGAGGCTTTTGAAAGTTCATAAAGAATTTTAAATGTTTCATGTTAACTTACTCTTTTTAAAATTATTACTTGAATGCATCTTTATATGGGAGTAATATTTTGTGAATTAATTAAATGATGGTTGAATTCAGCAATAAAGCGGCCTTAAAGACGTTTGTCTTGACTTCAGTATCTGTTTTGGAGTAAAACGGTGATCTTGGGTCAATATTGAGAGACTTAATGGAGACATAAAGAATTCTAGAGACTTCTTATTATGCTCGTAGAGATCTGAGTGGCTAGTATTGCTCAGGCTGTACGGTTCTAAATGTAATTGAGCCGTTCATTTTTGTTAATTATCTAAACTTTGCCATCTGCTGGAGAGCCTTTTAGTGACATTATAATTTAGTCCAGTTGGAGCTCAATTAGAGTTTTCTGACTAGTCTGTTATGTGTTCGCCAAACAAAAACCTACACACCAAACCCTGGTCAGTTTTGTTATTCAATTTTTAAATAAGCATCTGGAATGACTCTGACAAAGTTTCTGTGGTATGGTGTGAGATTAAGTGCTGGGAATTTGCTTTTTATGTATCAAACGAGGACATTTCCATGGCAATTGACACCGTTCAGCTTCCTGAATGTTTGCATGAGGATGGCACGCACTGCCACGCCTTTTTAAATTCCATTGTCCTCATTTATCCCAGCAGGACAAGAGATGCAGGTGAGGGACAGCACGGGAAAAGGCAGAAAAGAAGCTGCCACCTACAAAGAAACTCCTGCGCACAGCTGCTTTACCTTGTGTTCCCCCGTAGTCAGGAAATACTGTTCAGGGTCCAGGCTGAGCAGTTCAGAGTAGAGACAACTGTTTGGCAGGGATATTCCGAACTGACTTTGTTCAGTTCCAGTGTGGAGTGTATGGAGCGCAGCACGCACAGCTCCTTTTCCTACACCTGGGCAAACGTGCAGGAGCTGCACGCTCTGTGTTGGAATGTGCTAGAAGCTGTACCTCCCGCTCACTGACCTGCTGGGTTTAGACTTCAGATTTCGCAGTCGTAGCCCTAAACTATTACTGAAGATCTGCTGCCTCTTAAAGTTAGGTTAATTTAACTTTTTAATTTTTTTCAGTGTAATTAAGACATACTGTATAATGCAAAATGATCCGTCCATGCCCTGCAGGATTAGAACAGTGCAAGAAAAATGCAGAGTCTTTTAAGTCGTTTGCTCTTTCTTCGCATTCAAAGAGAAAAAGAAGTCCTTTAGAACTAAAATAGAGATACTATGTAAGAATTCTGGCTTCAGGAAACAGTAAGGAAGTTGAAGCCGTAGAAACTTGACTCATTAACATAATCAGGACACTTCACTATTACTTTGTGCATTTTTTTAGTTCTAACTGCATTATATTTTCTGATGGGAGCAGATTGCAGGAGCAGCACCTTTTGTGATCATACTTCTCTACTTGAAGCACATACAAAAAATTCTTCTAAACTTTAAGCACCTTTTCATAGAAGCCTTCATTGTTTCCTTGATACATTATAGCAGTAAGAAAGAGAAATTAATTTCAGGCATTATTATATCAACATAGTGTAACATTATTGTGGCATAATGATGAATTGGGTTTATTTGGAAGCATGCAGAGTGTGATGGAATATTTCTCAAGGTCAAAATAAGGATTTATTTGGAAAATTTATCCCTAGAAATATTCTGTAAATACCTCTATTATTGATTTAATTCATGGATGAACTTGTTTGGGGAATAGCAATAAGGTCGCAGAACCTTATCAGCAATACCAGTATGGTTTTGCTTTTTAGTTTGTGTCACAGACTACAGAAGTGATGGTGTCCCACGTGGGGAGGTGTGAATTACCCCGGCCTTGTTCTGGAGGAAGCTGCAGCACTGATTCAGAACCTTGCCATTTTATTTTGGTTTTAGTATGTCTTTGATTTAGATGAACAATTTTGCAAATCAAGAAGTTCAGCAAACTCCCTAAAGAGGAAGGTTTTAGGTCTTTTGATATCTGAATTGAAATAAAAATAAAGCTTTGAAATGTAGTTCTTATCCCTGTTTTCTGACTGGGAGAGGAGCTCAGGAAGCTACTGAAGAGAGCAAATAATGGTTTCTCTCTCTACGGTAGATGGTTCCTCTTTTGCCCAGAGGTTCTTTTCTTCCTTGTCACTCAGCAATTTGAAACTGGTAATAAAAGTTTGGTATATTGGTTCATCCTTTAGGATATTGTGAACAAACTAAAGCATTCTCTTAGGAAGATGTTTGAAATAGAACACTAAACTTTTTGCGATCTCTTCCAGTTTCTGGATTTACATTTAATAGATACTATGTATTTTTTAAATCAGTATATTATGTGAATGTCTTCTATAGCATTATTATGCCATCAGCAGCATGTCTGACAACACCCAATCCTGCATAGTTGTTTAAAAAAAACCCAAAACCTGAATAACTTGTGGTAAATTCAAACCAACCAGGTATGTTTGCTGGCTTAGTGTATTGTGTCCTGTAACTGCAGCCCTGCTGATAGTTACCAATTAACAATTTCCACACTTGAGGATGTTAAGGCATTTTGCAGGACACATAGACAACTTATTTTAGGCACCTCTAGCTGCCTAAAACAGAGACTTAATTGTCTTACATAGTCAATGAATGGAGGTTGCCTTTTCTGATGAGCCTTTCTAAACAATTTCTGTACATGCTTTGATTTGTCTTGTCAAAGCTAAAATAACTGTCTTAGAGTACCAAAATGTTCCTCCTTCCCTTAAACTGCATGTCTGAATCTAGGCAGAGATAGGGAGAGAGACCTTCTGGCATACTTCAGTTTTATGGAGTTAAAAAAAGCTTGATTGAAAGCCAAAATGCCAGATGAATATTTTATTTCTCCCACCTGAAACATGGTTGCCATTACCTGCACTGTGCTAATAAAATAGTCCAAGAACCTCAGAGATGTATTTCTGTGCCAAATGTCAACAAGTGTGTCTTTCTTTTTTTACCCTGTAACTGCCACTTAGCAATATAATGTGCAGGAAGTATAACTGTTGTTCTTTCCCTTTCTGTCTCCCAAATGTAAGGGAGGGTTCAGGAAAAACACGTCATTCACAGATGTTTTGTTTCGTGGAAATTTTTCCAGTCTGACCAAAGAAAAATCCCCAAAACAATATAAATAAATTCTTTTCCCTTGCATTAAAGTGATTTGATGTATGTAAATCACTTCTTGAAATCTCCATTTAAGTTGGCAAAATTCTGTGGGTCATAAATGAAGTTGTTAGAAGGCTGTCATGTGGATTGTTTTAGGCTGTCCGATCTCTTACAGCTAGGAGAACTTACTCATCATAATTTCACTTGCTGAAGAAGAGCACACTCTGCCCTGTTTTTCTGGCTTAAAAATTAATTGCAGATCGTGACTTGGAAGCTGCTCATTTTTTGTGGTTTCTGCCAAACTGAGTTGTGAGAGCTGATTTTGACTAGGAAAATACTGGGGATCTACTTAAGTGTTTCTTAATTTCTTCCCATTGAAGTTACTGAATGAAGAAGGAAAAATCTTACTGAACTCACTGATCAGCAACCCAATAATGGAAAAAACAATAAATATTTACATGGGTTTTTTTCTGAAACCCTGGCACCGAGAGTCTCTTGTTGCTCTCATCTCTTTGCTGTTATCTAAAATCCAGTGAGTTTGCCACTGATTAATTTCAGGATGTTTTGGATTAACTGAAGAACAGTATCGAGCCCCTTTGAGCTCTGTTCATTGACATAGGTCCACTTCTTTGTGAAATGCATTTTCTCAGGTAATTCTGCTAAGCCCATCTCACTTGGTGAAAGAATTAAGAATTCGTGGGTTACACGTGTTGAGCGAAATGAAAAGGGGTTTTCAGAGCAGAAAGAATTTAAGTCCTTTGCTTACGGTCTAAAAGTAGCACCAATGTACTGTTTATCAGAAGAGGGCAAGAGTTTGTAAAATGAGATCTTTAGCCTATTTTTTTAACTGGTGATGATATTTAGAGAACTGTTTAGATGCCAAAAAAGTAAGGTTTGGTTTAGCTGTGTTCAGTATCAGAAACTGGTTAAGAGAAAACTGACTGTAGCAGAGTAAATTGAAAAAGTAATGGGAATTTTTTTTTTTAATTGGATTAATTTGATTACATTTATCCATCCTATTTTGATTAATCCTCTGGGAACTATGTTTCTACATGGTGGGCTGAGCAGATTGTGAGAGAGGCTGTCACAAAAAGTAGATTTTTTTAGGAGTCGGGGATCTTGGATTCTATTCTTGATTCTGTTACTGACTCACTGTGCAAGCCTCCTAAATGGCATGAGTCACTTCTGTCTCTGCCTCATTTACACTTCCTATAAAAGTACTACTTATATCGTGCCCAGTGTTTGACAGTTTCCTTTGCATCTCCTTCCCCTGTGTCATGTTTAAACCCTCAAAGCAATTTCCAGTAATGTATAAAATGGTATCCAATTTTGCTTAAACTCTCTGTCCAGTTTGGGTCTCTAGATGTGACTGTCCCCCCTAAAAGAGGTTTAGTGATAAATGTCATTAATAGCATCATTAAATAACAAGCCATAAAATCAATAATTTAATTCATTTAATACCTTCATTCATCTGGAAACAAATCCTTCTTAACTACTTTTGATGCTTATATGCTATCAAACTTTTTTAAAGGATCCTTTAAATTCAATCACAAAGATTTTCAGGCATTTCTGAATTGAGTAATGTAGCTCCGTTACTATTTCTTATTTCCCCAGTGTGCGTCCTACTGTTTTTGCTACCCATCTGCTGCATCACACTTAAGAGCCATAGGTTCTTAAAGACTGAAGCTGACTACTTTTTTAAAGCATTTTTATAGCCTACAGAAATTACAGGTGGACATCACAATGATGTATTTGCATTTTGGTTCACCTGTTTATGCTATATTAGATACTGAGATTCTGAGAGCTTTTCTGGTGGTATTTTACAAGAACAAGATGTAGTCTTAAGGAATATAAACCGTAATTTATTTTTTTGCTAAACGTCATGCTGTTTGTCATGGTAACTCAAAATACTTTGAAAAATTTCCTTTTCTTTAAATATTTTCCATGTCTTTAAATTGTTTACAGTGTTTTCTCTATCCCACATACAGGGAGGAGTGGTGCATGGAAAATGAAATTATTGAAAAAACATTTCCAGAGATCTTATAGCCAATAAACTTCATTTGAGGAGAGGCTGAGATTTGTATAGCATGGCTCAAATGAAGAAAAAATGACAGTTGAGTAACACTTTGTTTTGTTGTGGGTTTTGTTGTTTTTTTTTTTCTTGACTGGCAATTACTTGATCTTAGTAGGACACCCAAGACTGCATAAATATTTAACTAGAAGGGCTGTGCATGTGTGTGCATGCATTTTGTGTCTAAAAATAATTTTCTTTGAACAGGATTTGGTTTTGACTTTTCCTGCTTCACTTTTAACACAGAGCAGAACTCTATGTGGAAAAACTAGTGTCGTTTTATTGGCCAGATAGATAGAATTCCCCTTGCACTGCTTCTTTTCAACTCTTCGCTACCTGGTACTTCCATGTAGTCAGCAGCAATATATGTAAATTAGTTCTGGGTAGTAAGGAACAAAGAACAGATGGCTTAGAAAATGCTTTTAAAACTGTTGTTTTTCTTCTTTAAAAGTAGTTTTGAACTCTGTCTAATTTTTCCAACTTATTTTGCTAATTATTTCCACTTACCCTTCTTTAATTCTAAGTTTAACAGAAAAATTGTGGCATTCATATTTTTTTATAGAATTGTTTTGGTTGGAACAGATTTTTAAGATCATCGAGTCCAACTGTTAACCCTGCACTGCCAGGTCACCACTAAACCATGTCCCTAAACCCAGTCTATTCCAGATTTTGTTCCATAAGAATTCTCTTTTTAACAGAAGAATTAACAGATGAATATGGCATTGAATGAGATTGTAAAATCACATTCTAATACTACAAAAATGCTTCCATCAAATAAACAGAAGAAAATCTCTACTAATCGAAAATGCTGACGCACAATTGTACAGTGACTTTTCATTCTGAACAGCTCAGACCAGTGACAAGCTTTTGAGGAAAACAAGCAAACGTTTCCTTGCCTCTATTTTATTCTTGCTTTGAATTGGTCACTGAATGTACACACACACATACAGCTTTGGAGAGCGTGTGGTGTGTACGGTAAGTGCCAAACTGCTGCCTCGAGAAACTGATATTCTTTCTTCCCAGCACAGGAACAACAAAAGTAAAAGCTCATGCAAGGTTTTTTTATCCTTGGTAAGTGCTGAGGACTGCGGACATGTCTGAGGGTGATGCCAGTCTGTTAGCCATTGAGAGCTTAGGGCTTGTTCACTGTAGACAGCTGCCCATGAAGAACTCTACTGGATACCATCCACCTGCTTTACTGACATCATCACAACAGTCACTAGATGATTTATTCGCTACCCACAGAGAGAAAGTTTAGGCTTAATGATAATGGCTGAATTCTGAAGGGAAGGATCTCTAGAGACATATGTGTCCTGCTAACCAAGCATTAAAAAATGCAGAAGTGGAAACAGTTCATCTGTGAAGAGATGATACAAAGCTGCTCTGCTCTTAGGAACTTACTTGAGAATTTCAACCATGATCATAACAAAAGAATGACTGAGAAGATGACTGGTACTCTAACTGTAATACACAGCACTTAAAAGGTAAATGTTTCACAGTTATGAAGTAGCATATGATGTACCTAGATCAAACTCATCAGAGCAGGGTTATTAAGTTTTAAGCTTCTAAAACTGGCACCAAGTGTAATTCCTGTAGTGTTTTAGTTTAATAACTTTTGAATTGGCAGGGTATTTCATATGTAGCTAGCAAGTACAAAGAAATGTTTTCTTGTTGGCATCTCCTGTGTGTTTTGTTCCCGTTGCTGACTGTCAACACAAATTTCTCCAGGTAAATTTTGGTTTTACTTGGTAACAACCGAGACAAAGCTGTTCTGAAAGATGAAAACAAATTGTGATATGCAGTCTGGAGACTGAGAAATGAGGAACAGAATAATGGCAATATTCTATATTCACCAGTCGTAATGGTGTCAGAGACTGATACTCCAATCTCTGACCTTGTCCTGCCAGGTGTCTCACTGATCTTCAGCAGCACGGGTGCTGACACAGGATACGTGCACAGACGTGTTACAGTAATGGAGGCATTGAGGAGAGATTTTTCAGCAGGCTGTGCAGATAAAATAGCACCTAGCTGGTCTGAAGGAACTAAGTATAGTCGAAATGGCCCTATCGTTCAATAAACAGTATTTTACTTACGATGAGGTAGTTGTGAGAAAGCAAAGTATTCGTGCCAGTGTTGTGTTACTGACTGATGGAATCGGCAAGCTCAATGTAGGTGTGCACTGGTCACTGCACTGCTCTGCTCTGACTAAAAACTGAACCGCTTTGTTTGCTGTGTATGGCTGAGGCTTTCAGGCTTTTCTGCTTCCACTGTGTTCACGTGAAGGTTTTGCATCTCAGCTTTTCAGGAATATCAAAATTTGTCAGGACTCACCAGTCTTGTTTCAAATTCTTACCTCAGCATTTAGCAGCCTAGCGAGACGTGGCTTACGCATGCGTTCTGTGACACCTGTTTCTATACAACTTGAAGTATGTTAAGGGTGTAATGGCAGTACTGCTCATCTTCAGTGAGAGGGAATTTGCCTGAGTCTTTTACTGCTGACATTATTAGGATCAGGCAAGTTGAAATTCACAAGTGTATTCTGGCAGATAATTTTGGTATGAAGTTGGGGGAGGGGGGAGTTTTCTGAAGGTTGTCAATTCTTACAATATGGGAAACGTTTTCCATGGTAAGATTGTTGCATAAATGATGACAGCCAGGTTTAAACGAGTATTGGCAATATCCATGCATAGTCGTTTCCTCAGATAACTGAATTTGTTGTTCGTTAGTGAAACAATGCTTGTCCGTGGGTGCTTTTCAGTACTGTATTCAAATAGGTTGGTGATACGATAGAGCTGCAGCGTATGTATCTCAGGGAACTGAGAATTTTGCATATAAGCAAACTTGTAGTAGCAAAGGATTTTAAGAGGATTGGAGTTTCTGAACATAGTTTTTTAGTTTCTAGTAAAAGATGTATGTATGCACTTATTAAACCTATGAAGAGCTTTTATGTGCAGAGATACCATCTCTGGCTCAAAATACCTCAGCTATAAATATCTGGATTCCTGGAGAGTATTTCAGGAAAGTACCCCTGGATATTTAGCACGTTCTTATATTCATTCATTTTGCTAACTGCTGGTGGTTATTGCTTAATGCTGGGCTAGATGGACTTCTGGGTTGAGCTGTCCCTGTGCCCAGAGTATCTTCCCCTTACATATATATATTACTTTTTTCCCCTTATGTGGAGGGATGCAAAGACTGGATTAGCTGCTCGTATCATCCTACATTGTTCTTATGCTGTGACTATGTGTGTTGATTTCTGATGTTGCTCCAGAACACCAGGCAACGGAGGATAGTAACTTTGCCTGGTGCTTAGCAGTTACAAAGCTAGCTTTGCAAATTCCATCTACAAAATCTTGGAGAATCTTTGATATATCTTCAGTGAAAGTCATTGATTAAATATCACAGGCATTACGCTTTAAATCTCCTTAGTGTTCTCAGTTCTTCACAGGTCTACACAGGCCTCTCTATCCTATGTAAATGTCAAAAGATTTATCTTGGCTTCTTACTTACGGTCCCAACATCTTCCCTGCCATCTGTGGCACCTTTATGCCATGGGGTTGCCTAGAATTACTCCTAAATAATGGGTAGCGTAGGCCCACTAACTGTTGCTTAATTACATAATGAATTTGTCTTCATAATGAGAACCTAAATTTCTGACCTGTTTCGTAATGTAAGAATACCAGAAACTTGGAGAAGAGCTTCTAGTCTAAATTCCAATACTACATTCTTTTTTGTAGTTGCAACATATCTGAAAAAAGCCTGCCTTCCCTTGCCCCCAAAAAACAAAGCTGCTTTTTTAACGCTTCAGCGTATGATATTAATTCATGACGGGGAGCTATTTGTGTTTATACATACAATGATTTCCTTTAGATAAACTTTAGATTTTTTTGCTTATGCATTTTTATTTAGTCTGCTTTAATAAGTTATACTACTTTTTATATAAAACAATGGTATCTGCTGCAGAGACCTCAGCCATATTCTAAACACCATGGCCATGACTGTGATTATATCAGCTAATGGCAGCCACGGGCTGTACGCCAAGTAAAACAACTAGGAACGATCTAATTGTTAGATGAAACAATGAGCATGTGAAGAACTTGGTAATACTTTAGTAAGTCTCTTAACTTCTCTTTACTCGTCAAAAAGCTCAGTTGGCAGATCACTTTTTGTTGGAGATGAGCATGTTCGCATTCATACATGTCATAGTTCAAATCTCAAGAGAATAAAAAATGAGATACTGTACTCGCTTTAACTTTCCCTTTTCCAGCATAACTGGTTCTTAACCAAACTTATGCAAGTAGTTTTTTACAAAAGTCCTTACTTATGGTACCGCTTACTGTCTGTTAACCGCTTTGTTTTTCAAAGCGTGCTGGAATGTGCACAGAGAGCTCCTCTCTGTACTGAATTTTACCCTTTAGGGCTGTGTTTGTCTCTAGAACAGTACGTGAGCTGGAGGATTAGGTTAGCTGTTTGCAAGCGTCCCCGTTACTAATCATCACCTCTGCTTTGCAGAACATCTTCAAGATCTGTAGAGCCCTTGGATGTTTTAAACAATTTATATTCACCTTTGCCCGTTAAGCATGAACATTATTCTTTTTTTGAGACTATTCCTTCTGTTTGGATCCTTTTTCACCGAACACTTAACTTCTACAGCTTGATTACTGTATTACGTGTTTCATTACTGCAGGATATAGAATTTTCCCCTCTGTGTTATAGAGTTTAATCCCTTTTGAAAGGGATTTACTAAATTGCAAATAAAAGAGCTATTGCTTTTGTAACTTTTTCCAAAACCTTTCTGCTGCTTCATTAATACGATTGTCACAGTAGCAAAATCGGCTCAGTAAGGAATGACCCTCAGAACACCACCTGACTGGCCAGCTAAGAACTGAAACAAATGTCGAAGTTAAAAGTTGGGAATGTTAGTCGGTGTGTTACACTGGCAACTGAATTATCAAACTGGTCATCATTTCATCAGGAGGTTTTTTTTTTGTCCTTTATACTTTTCAATTGATTCATTAGATCCTTGAACTTAAAAAAACAAACAAACCGAACAAATCCTTTGAAATTCTGTTTTGTCTTCCACAGTGCCCTTAAAGATAGTCGTTTCCCCCCAATGACGAGGGATGAGCTGCCACGGCTTTTCTGCTCAGTGTCTCTACTCACTAACTTTGAAGATGTATGTGACTACATGGACTGGGAGGTAAGGATGTCAGCTATCTTTTAAGAAAATTACTTTGATACCATCAACTTTGATACCAGAAGTAACACCATTTAAATTATCTGTATATATTTAGTGCAGCTGTCACTGTTTTGCACCCTATACGTAGATTCAAAAGATCCTTTTTGATAGAACTGTCATCACCTTAAAAGTCTGAGCCGTGAAAATTGAATGAAGTTGCATTCTTGCCCACTAGGCACTCAAACTAAGAGCACTCTGCACAGCTGTAGTTATGTCTAAGACTCCCATCAAGCAGGGTCTTGTCTGAGCGGTGGTGTCCTGACACCTCTTTTGCAGCATAGCTAACTACAGAAACATGGTACATCAGTCCACTGATATGGAAAGAAGCTGTTCCAGTACAGAAGTTAATAGTCTGTTCTATGCTTCTGGAAACAGGCACTGCAAAAAACTACAATTCCAAACAAGCTGCCTCATTTAGCTTGTAGGAGTGAGCCATTTCTCTTTCCCAGAGCGAGTGGCCTGCACAGCCCGCACAAAGCCTTATACAGTGAGGCCGAGTAAATCATTGTTCTTCTGCATGGAGTTGAATCTGCTTTGCTAGGTTCTAGGAAAGCCGCATGTGTTCTCTTGGAACAGCAGCAGAAAAGAGATCAAGCAGCAAATGCTGCTTTTACAGGTTATTTCTGGGAAGGCATAAAGAAGGAACTGTTATTCTGTAGTCTGCTTTCTCTCCAATTATTTGATATTAGACACTTGTAAAAACCCAAGTTACTGGATTTGAGATGAACTCAGTCAGTATGACTGTTGTGTTGCTCTTTGAGTCTCTACTTGAGTGAGCATTAAAAAAACCCCTGCAATAGCAATATAAGATACTGGCCACATTATGATGCCTGAAACACCACACAAGTTACAGTATTTCTCTTTAATAATGACTTAGCCCTACAAAATATTGAAGATTTCATAAGAGAAGAGGCTTTCTCTTGTATTCACACATAACAAATGTATATTGAAGAGAAATTTTGTTTGTCGTTAAAATGGTAAGAGGCCCTACTGTTATCAGAATGGTGGTATCCAGCAGTAAACTCAGCATTATGAATTTTACAGCAGCTGAAAAAATTATAAAAATGCATTTCTTGATCAACTCATAATGACAAGGGCTTCTTACTTCTTATATGTAATTCTGACAAGATGAATGCAAGTTTTCTTTGGGCTTTATTAGCATTTTGACCATAATCAGAATTACTCATTTTTATGTAATATCAGACCAAAACTAAATCTTAGCTGAAACTGTGTGTGCATTCTCAACAAGAAGCTTTTTTCAGAGAAGTAGTTTGTCTCATCACTGAGCTGTTACAGAACTTCAAACAAGGTTTTCAAGTAATCAAAACTTGTAGTGACTTTTAATGTTAAACTAAGATAGAAGTCAAAATTAAACCTGATAGATTTTTTTTCTCTTTTACTGGGTTGACTTCTGGCAGCAACCATTGTAATGTTTTCAGTTTAATTTATTAGAAATCAGACTATGAATACACTCAGAAAATCTCTTCTAAAGGTGTGAAGTGCGTAATGAAATCTAGCTCTTTCCATGTGGTAGTCTGTAAATATTACTAGATGCTGGTTTATTCTCTCAATAATAAATTTCTAAGATGACCAAAATACTCATTCTTAACAAGATGCTGAAAGCAAAGCCTGAGTTCAAAACCCCACTCTCCCTTGGAAAGACTGATTTTAACTTTGTTCCATAGGAGACTTCTGATGATTGAAAACTTTAATACTTGTATGAAACAAAGGAGGCTTTTAATTTCTATGTCCTTTCTATATCTTGTTGCAGAATCCTTGAGGCTTCAACAATGTAAAGAAGCTTAATGCAGAGCTGTACCTTTGCTCAGTTCTGACTGATTTTATGGATTCTCACAATTCTTACTGGAAAGCCCTGACTTAAGAGGGGTTAAAAATGTAATAGTACTTCCGTTATCCTTTTGCTTAGTTGCTCTCTCCTATTTCACCTAAGGACTTTTAATGATAGGGTTTTTTAAACCACTAGCAAATTCCTGTGAATTTTAAGAAATGGTCACAAAGTAGGTTTCATGATTTATTTATTTTTTTAATTTTATTTTTTTTTCCTATAAGTTAAACACGTTTCTGAGGTGACTGTATCATACATAGTTGTGGGTGATCCACAACCTTTCTATGGAAAAGGAATGGGGGGGATGTGTATAAATATGAGAGAGATAAATGTGCAATTGTTAGTCCTTAGAAGAATGATGCCTCACTGTTTGTGCTCCTGTCGGGGAAACAGCTTATATCACTTGTGTTTCTTTTAAGGGAGCTGCTGTCATGCAATATTAATGGCAGAAAGACATTTCAGGAGTATGATGTAAAGAGAGATTCTGCATCTTTTGTCTCATGTAATGCTAATTTACAGATGAGCCTGAAAAATATCAGCTTGGTTACAAGGCCTTCCTTCTGTAGGTCTGCTACTGATGATCTTGTGGGAGCCAATTGAGCAATTTGCTGACAGGTCACAGTATTTCAGAATTGCCAATTCAAACAACTCACAGTGCTCTGGTGGTTTAGAGACAAGATCATTTGAAGACATGGCTCAGGAGTGTCTCCTATATCCTGAAGCAAAGTGATACATATTTCTTTTCTCTGATGAATTAATTATCTTTCCAAACTGAAAAAAAAAATTCGTCTTTCAGTTGCAAGAAGTAATGTGAGATCCTTTTGCAGCCGAAACTTGAACCAAGTAAACAGGAGATACGAGTGAACTGACTGCTATTGGCTTCCATATGATTTTTCAAATTGCTGCCATTTTCACCTTGTATAACAGAAACAAGGAGAAAATAGAAACCTGTAAAGGACCACTTCAGTGCCCTGGTTCCTGAGGGTGCTTCCTGAAATAAAATCTAGCGCTCTTGCTTACATGTGACTTTATATGAATTGCAGTGCGCTTTAGTAGCTGAACAGATGTAGAGCTTTGAAGTGAACACTGGGAGCGTATGAACATTTTCTTCATTTCTGCTAGACAGAACCCAGGAAATATTGCTGTAGGCCAGCTGCTGCTGGGGTGGAGTTTCACAGCCTTGCTGTCACAAAGAAATGGGCAACATGAGAAACTCTAAGATATGTTTATTTTTTTTGATAGTACTGCTTTTTTATCAAACATCAGATTTCAAAGAACTGCTTGGGAGATAGATAAGTCATAAAGGACCAATTATTTTTAAATGCATTTGATATCAATAGCAGTCATTCCTTCCCCGCATAAACTCAGCTTTATCCATATTTCCATTCCCCTTAAGCTCATTTTTTTGATCTGTCATTCTACAGTCTTTTCTTTCCTGCACAAATCTGAATTCCTGCCACAGGGTGCCTCCAATTTTGCTGTTGATTCTTCATGCAGATACACTTGCATCTGGTGTAGCACTGGGAACCATGTGTGTAGTCAGCAGCACCCAAACACCAGGAATGGAAAAGAGTTTGAAAAGATTGCTGTGAAGTATCACAGTTTTGGGTCAAAAGAACTTGTGTTTGGTTCATGAAGCTCATAAGTCTAAACTCAGATGGTCCTGTGAGTGGGTTCAGATGCCAGAAATGGCATATGTAAGGTGTGATCATATAGTAGGTCTTGCAGTTCCAGCTTTGGTGCTACAGGCTCTGTGCCCTTGAGAGGGTACAGCTGCAAGGTGCATTACAATAGTAAATCAATTCATGTATCGCCTGCATGCTTTTTTTGTCCTAGAAATACAGAAGAGAAAAGCACCTCTACTGATTCCCTCTCTATTTCATGTAATAGCAAATGAACACCTTTTTTATTTATTTTCTTGTTAATTTAATTAAGAATTGTGGGGTGTTTTGCTAGAAGGTGAAGCCTGTCTTGCTAATTCAGACCCTCTCCCCATTTTTTTTTTATTAAAACCTCATAAAACATTATGATTGCATGCAAATGTAATTAACATTGTAAATGTAAGAAACTTTTTGGAAAACACTATTGTAATTCCAACAGGGTAATAAATAACTAGAATTGACTGGCAGCTCTTCCTTAAAATACCTTGAAAGAGATCTTTGCACTGAGTTGCTTTTCTTCAGTAAAGTAAAATCTGCAGAATTGTATCTGCTTGTGGTGTCGATACAAAGGCCTCCAGCCTGTGTGCACTAGTTTAAATATTAGCTTAAACAGCTGTAGCCAGTAGTGTTGACTAAAAGGTGACTTTCCATTGTTGATAAAGTTAGCACATTCAAGAATTGTGGAAATTATTTCCTTCCTGCAAAGTGCTGTGGCATCAGCAGCTCGTGAAGCTTATATTCATTAGAACAGAGATGAAAGTGTCTTGATCTTGGTATTTTATTCTCTTTGGATGATATTCAGTGATTGCATGTATGTAAAAAAATGATTCGTTAAAAAAGAATGCTTATGATGAAGCAGAGAGCCTAGCTCCTGAGTAGTATTTATTTTGCCCCCATTGTTAAATCAGAATGTAATATTTAAGCCGTGCTAGAGATGGTCAGAAAGAAGCCAGCATATCTGCTACAAATGTGAGGCTAAAAAGCTGTAGAATAAAAAAGCTTCTAATAAGTAGCACTAGTTGCTGTAAGCTGAAGCTTTCCTTTCCAGACAAGTCTGTATACAGCAGTGGCCGTACAACTAGGTAGGTCAGTAAAGGGGAAAGTCACTGCGTGGTGTGGCATCCCAAGAACACTCTACATGTTACAGGCCAGCTTTTTTGTTTGGAAATGCTTATAGCTTGCTGCTCTTCAGAGACTGAGCTGACAAACCGTCAGCCCACAACAGCCTGAGCTGGTGAGTGCTGGTGCTGGTAGAACCGAGGGGCCAGCCAGCAGAGTTGAACTGGCATCGAGCTGTATCTCTAGTCCAGAGCAGAGAAGAGCAGTGGACAGGCAGACACTTGTTTCCAACACCAAGGAGGTGGTGCTGTGCTACTCCAGTATTGGGGTATTCCGTGTGGATTCTTTGTGACAGCATCTTTATCCATGTTAACATATTTCTAAAAAATGTTTGCAATTAATTCATTTTAAACTCATTAGTTATAGTTGCATGCAGATCTCTTACAGATTTCAGTGCAGCAGATAAAACTGATCAGAATGTTTATTTGATGGTAATTTACTTCACAGTGGACCAGAAGCTTACATTTCAATGAGGCTTGATGGTTTGGATGCTTATCCAACTTCCATGTTGATAGTCTAACAAGAATACTGTAATTTCTTCCTCTCATTATGGTTGGAGAGTCAGCACAAGAGGAACAGATTTGTAAACGGTGTTTGAAACTTTGAGTCAGAACAGGTGAACATGAGAGTTGTTTGAACTTCACTTTCAGGGTGGGTCTTGGAACCATTTTTTCTTAGCCCAATTGAGAGAGAGCGCAAGAGGTATTATAGACAATAATCTATCAAGTGCCAGAAGTGCTTTGCAAAACAATAAAAGTAATGTGTGCATGTTTTCCCCATATAAATAAATGATTCTTTAAAAAAAAAAAAGCAGCGTATAAATGAATATGAATGTGTATAAATACACAACAAAGTCTGAAGCTACACTGAGGTCACTTCAGAAGTAAAATAAAAAATGTAGTTTAATGCAATCCTTAGATTTAGTGAAGGGTCTGGTTTTTTAATTAATATTGTCACTGGACCTAGTTGCAGGTAATCTCTGACCACTTCCTCAGTGGGCCAAAAAGTTCATATCCACAAGTACTGGATCCATAGTATACCCTATTTCATGCTTTAAAGCCCTGAAGAAATATTTCTATTGGAGGAAATTGGTCTCCCAACAGCACCAGTCTAAACAGATCCCTGTTCATTTGGGAGGCCAATATGGCAATTGTGGGGTTGTTTTGCAGCTCAGAAGGATACCTGTATATAGTCTTTTCCCTAATAAATGGTCCTGGATGAGAAGAACTTAAACTCCATCTGAACTGCTACAAAACCTTGCCTGTAGTGTGTCACTATTTCCAGTTGGAGGAGGATGCCTTAGGCTTTGGATAAAGTTCTATGCTGAGGCCAGTAGGCAAGCCAGTTACAGTCCAGTTAATGCCTTCCACACGTGTACCCTCACCTCCCAGCTTAGAGAGGAATGTTTTGGGAGATTTCACAGAAGTTTTTATCAATACAGGAACACTGGTCTCCTGAGGAAGTCAAAATAAGTTCCTAACTGTACCCATGCCAATCTTAGCGGGGCTTGTTCTTATTTTTCTTGTATGTGGCTTCCATTTATTTATTGCAGGCCTGTTTTTGATTAACTGGAGCTAAACAATGAAAAGCCATTTGTACTGGACTGAGAGTTCTGCTCAGCTATGCAGTTGGAATTCATGCTTCACAGAATGCTATGAAATTTTTCCAACCAGAGGAATCATGGGTGCAATTGTGTTGCCTTATTCATTTTGCTCTACATCTTTTTCTTCTACAGGCATGGGCCTAAAAGTCCATTAAAATGGTTAATGGGAAGCATCCAGTGCAATGCCATTACCTACTGCTTGAATGTTGCATCATACTTAATACATCACTAGTGCTCCTGGTTAGTTTCTCATGAATACTACATGACCACTATCATGCAAAACCGTTGTGTAGAATTTAGAATCTAATACTCTGCAGGATTTGAGGGTGTGCAAAACCTGAAAATACTTATCTTAGTGCTTAGGCAATTATCAACAGAAAATGACCAGCTGCAAAAACTTACTTTGTTCTTGGAATAAACTCAGTAGGCTCAGTTCCACTTCTAACACTGTTTCATTTTACTTTCAGGTCCTTTGGGTTCATAATTGCATCATCTGAGTATACAGATTTGAGCTCTAGTGATTGTATATCCATGTTATGGAAGTTAGGTTTAGGAGTGTTTGGTAATGAAGTATTATGGTAAAATTTGCAGTGAATTAATTTCATTAGTCTCAAAGTAATTTCTTGTGTTCAAGAAATGCTAGATGCATGGGGAAAAACTGTTGAGGCCATGGCCAGCCACAAGAGAGACTCCTCCTCCCATCCCCTATGCTTATGTCATATATAAAGATTATAAGGATTAAAAAATAAAGTCTTAACATAAGCAAATTTGTTAACTGAACAAGTGGTAGAGCGTTGTAAATACTCCTTATTTGTCTTTTGACTGTCTTGCGGTTACAGTAAATTAGGTTGTGACAGGAAAAGCTGTCACGGCATTTTTCAGTTAATTGTGTGACAAAAAAGTGCCATAGCAAGTAACAGGAGACTCTTGGAAACAAAGTATTCATTTCCACATACAATGTTGGGAACTTTTGAATTTAAATGGAAATAACATCTTAGTTATGTGGGCATGAAAACAAAAATGACCATCTACTAATGTTTTATGTTTATGCACAGAACTCAAAAGCAACTGAAAACTTACTGGCAATGGAATATCTTTTCTGACATTCCTGATCCAAGTGCAGGTACTCTCAACAGAATTATTGTACCTTGAAATCAGAGGTGCTTAAACAATGCCCTGGAAAGGTGCCTGGCCTCATTTTATTTATTTATTTTTGGGCAATTCAACTTTATATACATCTAAGGCTTTGATATTAGCAACTTTGGTTTCCATACTGGCATTTTGTCGTATTCTAGTATTTAGTAGCGTGGAAAGAGGAGTCTGAAGCTGAATGCTTTGGTGTATCTCCTTTTCCTCATCAAACATTAGCAGAAAGTTTGAGAGTTCCAGGCTCGAGTTCATAGTGTGACAAATCTTTTATTGTTCCGTTGTTACTTTGAACAAAATTAATGCTCTTAATTGAAGCATCATTAGATTTGACAGCTGTTTGGTTGCCTGCGGATTGTATCTGGTGACCACGTGATTTTATCAGCAACGATACTGCTGACTGTGTCAGAGAGAGACAGTAAACCCAGAGACAGAACGACTTCTGCATCTCAGCTGGCTTTCCTTCAGACCAGAAATCTGAGGAGCATATTTGTGCTGCTACTGACCTTACAAGGCTATAAGGTGAACACCTTTCAAAAAGATTATACACACCTCTTGAAACTCTTTGCAAAATGGTATTAGCCACTGAAAGGTTTGCATTTTGGGTTTTATGGTGTTAGAAATCTCTCGTATCTTTTTTTTCTTTTAATGTACTAATAAAGCTGCCAATTTCTTGCAGGTGGGTGTACATGGCATTAGAATAGAATTCATCAATGAAAAAGGATCAAAACGCACCGCCACCTACTTACCGGAGGTTGCAAAGGAGCAAGGTCATTGTTGCACTTTATTTCATATGATCTGGTGAAGAATTTAAACATACATATAAATCTAAAATGCAATATTTGACCTTGCCCTGATGTCAGATGATGGAGCAATATTTAACTGTAAGAAGACTCTTATATAAAATGCCAATTACATGCCTGTATCAGTCCTCTTACAGGGACTCAGTAAACTGTAGCTGTTTTATTAACATGTCATAAATGTTCTGTAGCTGTAGGAAAATAAAATATGGAAGGGTGGTACAGTGCTGTCAACCAACTGTACGGTTGTTAAAAGCTGTTAATTTTCGTATCCTTGTTCTGCTGTGATACTAGCGACGTACAAAACCTCTGATAAGTGATAGGATTTCTGGAAATTATCTTAACAGCCGATTTATTCCTAAACTTGCAATGATCAAGTTTCTTTTCAGTTAGGTACTTAATTCCAAAATAATGTTGCTAAAGACCCTTCTCATAGAAGCACAGACTTAAATTTGTGAATTTAAAAAAAATGTAGTAGATTTTATTGAATCTTTTGGCCCGAGCAGCTGACTATGACTACTCACTATGTTGGGTTTTTTTTCCAAGCTTGACAGCCTTTCTCAGTCTTTTACATTTTTCCATTGCTGCTGCTTTTTGGTTTTTTGGTTTTTTTTTCCTCTTTTTTTCTGAGACCTTTACTAAGAATCATCTTTAATGAACAATTCTGTTTCCACTTAAAAATTTCAGAGGCTTTCCAAGACAATTTTTCTTCTTGCTTTGTAATCTAAGGTTGGCTAGTTAGAGGAGTGGTTTTTTTATTGAGACCTTTGGTAATTACTTACACAAGCTTCTGTTAAATTCAGGAATTGGAGATGTGTGGGTGTATGTGTTTTAATTTCTAAATAGCTTTAGTAGACTGTGCATTGCAATCTGACTCTTCAAAGTACCCAAAACTATACATTTGTATTTTTTTTTTAATTTACCCCAAATAACCCCAAATAATAGAATGTGACTAGTCTAACTGCATCTTTTGGAAATAACATGTCTAACAACTATTTAAAATTTTTTAAATCAATAAATAGGAGTTTTGAGTAGCATGAAGATTTTATTGAGAACAGTAATGAATAATGAATCTGTATTTTTAATCCATCACTTTATATATAATAATAAAACAGAGTAGTTCTGAAATTAAGCATATCACTGTAAAGTTCAGTAATATTTATGAAGTCTAATCTCTGAAGTTCTTTGCACATGTTCAACTAATAAGTCTTTTAAACTTTGTTTCATGCGAAATTTAATTTTTCATACTGTCATAGCCATTTATAATGTATTAAGTGACTGTGCTGCATGATCGTACCTGAACATTCCAGAAAAGTTCAATTTTGTACGTTGCCCCTAATCTGGGACACCTGGATAAAGGGGGTCCGCTTTTAGAATATTTCAGCTATGAGATAAAAATATATGTTGCTTGTAGAGTGAACTTTGTGTGTAAAGAAATCCTATACATCTTACTTCCTTCAACTATTCTTAAGTAGAGAAGACTGACCTGTGTTTTATACAGAACTTCAGAGCATTTTCATTATCACTAACACTACATAGAATACTGTATTTTTGCAACATCTCTCCTTACTGTTACACTTCTCACTAATTTTTACTCCTGTAAAATTCCACAGGATGGGACCACATTCAAACCATAGATTCCTTATTGAGGAAAGGAGGCTACAAGGCTCCAATCACTAACGAATTCAGGAAAACAATAAAGCTAACCAGGTATGCATCAGGGGATACTACAGATAAGCCCTGGTTTTGTAATCCTGTGATGTGTTCGTTCCTGGTAAGTGCTTATTTCAAGTGTCACCAGTAAGCATTCCCGCATATGGTATTAATGATTTCTTTCCTGTCACAACAGCACTATGGACTTCTGAGAATATCTGTGCCTTGCATAGGGGTTAGCGGCACTAAGCAAGCAAGAAAAAGCTGCTGTTAAATACCAAGCTACGCACGTATCATGATACCTGCGTATTTTGTTTGTTAACTCTGAAAAATCTCAGCAGTGTATTAGCTCTTGGTTTTTACAGTTCATTCTTTGGCTGTAATGGATCTTTGGGGGCTGTTGTTAACAAGGATTTCTAGCCATTGTCAGTTTGCATTTGAGCAGATGGTGCACTGTGGGTCTGCTGCTGGCAAGTCAGGGAGGCCCCTCAGAGCCAGTAATCTGTTCGGGTCTCAAAGAAACTGTTGGGTCTTGTTCCTCTCCTGTGCAGGAGAAGTTTCCCTTAACAGGTGTCAGGTATGTAAACTAGGTAGCTGATCTGACACTCAGTGTATTAGGTAAACTGTGTCAGGGTATTCTCAGGAGTGAAGACGTGAATTTAATGTTTTATTTCATGCACTGTCACTCACACACCAGAGGGATTTTGATTTTGCTAATTTAATAAAGTGTGTTCTTGAGGGCTTTTTAGTGGGTGGGAGCCAAAATATTGTAGAACTGGCAGCAGATACTCTGCCCATAATATTGTAGCTACACGGTGAAAGGTGGAGGAGTAAACATCTGTAAGAACACCTCTAAAACTATATATTTTTATAAACTTGCAGTATAAAATGGCTGCTAAACTTTAGTTATCTACTCTATGCTTGGAGAAATAAGAATTTTTTTCATCTTACGTCATAAGGAAGTATTGTCTGTTCATCCTCTTCAGGGAGGCCACGCTTGACATGCTATTAATAAAATAACAAAGTTAGAATCCTTTGTCCAAAACCATTTTCCTTCCTATCTTTTATCAACTTTTAGGGACTCAAAGGGTCACAAGTTTAGTTCTGAAAGTGTTGTGTAAATTACTCTTGTTTCTGTGTCCCAATTGGCAATTCTTTCCTCCTTAGTGCAGCTGGTGTAAGCCAGACGTGACTTCCTTGTCCATAATGAAAAGCCCACACTTTCATTTCAGATATTTGAAAATACTTCGATTCTCCTGATTGTTTCTGCCCTTGTATAGAACAAAGACCGGACATTTTGGATCTTTTCGGCTTCACGTTTGTCATCTTCGTTTACAAATCCTACTATTACTTAGCAGTAGTTTATATTTAGACCAGAGAGAAAGCAAAACATTTCTTTGAAATATAAATATTTTAATATTAGAGGAATTACTTGTTCAGTGATCTTGTGGATGAGGAATAAAGACTTTGTGTCTCAACGACTGTTCAGAATTCTGGATTCTTATAGGAACCTGATTACTGTGGAGTAGCTGTGACTAAGGAAAAGCTGCTATTCTGAAGGTTAAGTTAGGGAGGAAGGATTTACACAATCCAACCAAATTTCCAAATGCAGAACCCAAATCTCCTTTTAATTTATTTCAGCTTTACACCTTCTTCTGTTAAAAAAGAATACATGGAGATAGCTGAGGACAAGACTAACAGTGCTGTAGTTCTTAAATGACAATTTCTGTACACCTCAGTCAATAAGGAATATATTTTTGGAAGAAGCAAAAATTCTAAACAGCACATGTTTTGTTTCAGCTAAATGAGCACAGAACATAACAAAACAACCCAAAACCCCACCCCCCGAAAAAGCCCACACCAAACCCCCCATGTTTAGTGTATTTAAATTCACAACATCCAAGCTGCCAGCAAAATCACTGGCCTGATAAGTGGAATAAAGGAAGTATATTTTTTAATGTTCGGAATAATATTTTTTTTGGCTGTTTGTTTTACTTGCTTAAAAACTCAGCTGCTGCTGACATATTATAAACAGTGTATTAAAACAGTAACCATTTTCCAGCATCAGACAACGTTTTTTAACTATTTCTACTGGAAGAGTGGAGTAAGTGCTTGTAACTTCAAGTAATCATCCTGTGTGTGAATAAAGCTTTAAGCTGATCAAAGCTAGTCTATTGTTAACTATCTTCACTTCAAGTTAATAGCCAGTAGTTCTGGCCATGTTTTAAGAAGAGAAGTAAAAAACAGTGAGCTGAAAGCAGCGTAGCAATTCTAGGTGTCTAGAATATAGAAAGACAGTAACTACATTTTCTCTTCCATCTGCTTAAATGAGCAGATGCGATTCCAGTCAGGCAGCCCTTGGCCTGGCTTTAACCCACTTAGAACCAGCTTCCTTAACTGCCAAGCTTATGGTTTAGTTTCATAGTGGCTGGGGATTTCATTCACAGCCCGGCTTACTGGTCAAGCACGGAGTGCCACAGAGTATTCCATTCCCACCAGTTCAGAAAGAGCTGCAGCTAAGCTCTCCGCAAGCACCTGTGGCCATTTGTGAAATTAGTACGTCGGTAACAAACACTGTTGCATCGAGTAAGCGTGGGCACCTCTGGTGCTCCAAAATACGTCCACTGAAGCAAAAAGCTGCAAGAGTAAGAAAGATGTCCTGTTCCTCTGGCAAAGAGGCGACAGAAACAAACAGGTTGGCCGTCTTAATTGCTGCAGTTGGTAACTCTCACAGGCGTTTAAACTTTTGTTTAACTTCTGGGTTGTGAGTGCAAGTGGTTGAACCATCTGTTGCCCCTCTACTGTCAAGGGAGTCCACAGCTCCTTGGAGTTCAGGATCATCAGCAAACTTAATGTATGTTTGTCTTCAGCATCCAGGTCATTTGTAAAAACATTGAAGAGCACTGGCTCTAAAATTGAGTCCTAGGGAATCCCCAGGCAGCCAGCCTGATGCAACCCCATTTACTAAAACTCTTCAAGCCTGACCCATCAGCCAATAGCCTGTCAGAATTCAAGGAGCGTCTGAATGATGCTCTTAGTCATACGGTTTAATATTAGGTAGGCTTGTGAGAAGTAGGAATTTGGACACAATGATCCTTATGGGTCACTTCCAACTTGAGATATCCTGTGATTCTAGTCTAAAAAGAATGTAATGTAGCTGGGATTATTTTACAATCAGAATTTGCCAGACAACTGATATTGATGATTATTTAAAAACAGCCCAAAAATGTGTAGTGCTTGTTTATATTTTCTCCTAGGTTTTACGTAGAGAGTTGACTGAAGATATGGCACATTCTCAGCAAATCATTTTGAGTTTCTCTTCCCTCTACTTTGAAGAACAAAGGCAACAATTTTTAACAGTTCTGTTTCATAAGCACTGCAGTTGCGATGTCACATGATTAGAGAATGACCCTGAGCCCCATGGCCGTTCTCTCCCTGCCCTTGTGCAGCTGCAGTTAAGCCTTACTCCTAACATCGGAAGTACAGAGCTGTTACCATTAACATACCACTGCTACAGTATTTTTAGTGCTACTTACAGCTTCTTGGTAACAGTTTTTGAATTTGCTTCTTTGCTCTTTTCTAGGTACCGTAGTGAGAAGATGACGATGAGCTACACAGAGTACCTTGCCCATCGTCAGCATCATCACTTCCAAAATGGTATTGGGCACCCCCTTCCACCATACAACCATTATTCCTGACACTGAGCCGCATGACCAGTCACTGGACCTCTCTGCAGACCTCTTCCCAGGAGACCCTGCCCCTTCTTGGTCTAGCTATCTCTATTACTGTACCATTTTATGATGATAGTTTCCGTTGCCATGTTGAAGCTTCTTAGGTGGTTAAGCTCATCATGGCAACGGGAGGGAAAACTGCATTACTACAAAGATCCCATACTTTTTTTATTATTGAGTCACTGCAGATTTTTTTGCAGCATATATAGCCCTTGGGTTTTTTTTATGAAATTTTAAATTTCTACTTCATTAACATTGAATTATATCAATCAAGGCTTTCTGTGACTGTGGATGGAAGGAAGAGTTTAAGGATTACAGTTAGGGATGCTTTGTTTAACAAAAAAGGCATTCATGGCTTTTGCATTAATAGGTGTGACAGGGAACGAAACATATCAGATTCAGGTATTACACTAGACAATGAACTGCATTTTCATCATGTTCTTAACAACATTGTGTGCACAATGTCTCACCCCCACAGTAAAGATTTCATGTAGCTGTATGTACATGATCTTCAGCTCCAGCACATAGAGCCAAATGTCAAAGCTGACATACGAAATGCTTTTTTGGATGAAGAGAAGCAATTACATGTACAATGAGAGGTGACGTTAACACAGCAGCATTTTCAGACTCCAGTAGTCTATTAGATGTGGCATGACACAATTCAGTAGGCTACCAGATATCTTTGTCTCCCATGCTGTGCTGGGAATTGAGGGCAATCCAGCCCTGTCATAATAATGCATCTGTAATGAGATGATGCCTTTCTGATGATCTCAAATTAGGAGTGACATTTGTCTTTGAAAACAGGTTGGTGAGTAGCAGATGTCGTATTACGAAGAAAATGGATTTAGATTTTAGTGCCTTTGACTATGACATAACTATATACTTATACATAAAATTCACAGAAAAAATACAGCAAATATGCCAGACACTCTAGCAAACTCTATTGAGTCTGCTCTGGCGCCAGGTTTTTGAAGGTTTTTTTAAAGTGAGAATATATTTTTTTTTTTAATAGCAAACCTGTTTTCAAAAAGAAAAATCCCTGTTTTGTTTTCTTCTGCTTTTGAACTTGTTGAGTTTTATCAAATTATGAATAGTTAGATAAAGTTAGCTATTGTTAAAAAAAAAAAAGACTGGTGAAAGAGCACAGGACAAGTATGCCATAATTTCATGTTTCCATCTATTACAGGAATAGTACTTGAGAGCTCCAAGTACTGTGTAATAATTTTGACACCCCTCCACACGGTAGAAGAAAGAAAACTGGAACTTATTCCTGCTATGAAAATAGGATTTAGTAAAAGGTATGCGTGGTATGTTTGCAAGTGCGGTATATGGTAGGAGCCAGCTCCTTGCTCATGTGCCTGCAGAACTCCCACCGATACCTGCTGTAGTTCAGTGCATATTCTAGGCAACAGTACATGCCATCAATTACAGAAAAGACCTTCCTAATATGAGTGAGTAAACCACAGTAAGCCAAAACTTCAGTTATTTTGAATAATGAATGTTTGTAAATATATAGATACATACAATTCAAATAGCTAAAATCGATTAAAAATGAGTTATTAAAAAAAAATCAGACTAATTGTAAAAACATTTCAATAGTGTTTCAAAACCAGATACAGATAAATTATGCTCATCCCTTATGTGAGATTGGCTTTGCCACTTAATTGCTTTGGAGGTTCTTGTAGAAGGTCTTTGGTATTCCTTCATCCACAGCATTTGATGTCCAAATATTAACATTTTCAGTTATGATGCCTTAATTTATAAGCAGAAGGACCTGAAATTTCAGGAGCCAAAAGATGCCAGCCAGAAGCTGCAAAAGTTAATAGATGTTTATACAGAGGCTATTTTGGATGATACTGTTGTCTTGTTTCTACTTGGGGAACACTTTTAAATGGATTAGTCTTCAAGTGGAAATTGTGAACAAGTGGCTACCTGATAGAGTTGTGTTGTTTTTTTTTTTTCTTGCCCTTATAGGGAAACTGAGCACAAACTGAATCATTCTGCTGCAAAAAAAAAAGTCATCCAGCCCCATCTTTATTTGTCATCTCGTTACAGCATGCTCATGCTTCTGTATGAGCTCATCGTTAGAAGTTTTTTAAAAAGATCTATTATATATAAAAATATATATGTATTGAAAGGTGCTAATCAACCTCAAGCAGGTCACGTGACTGGTCATGCGGATCTAAAAATCATATCAGATTTTTTAAAAAATCTTCGATATATGCAGATGTTATACAGAATTTCTTACCAGTGTAATAATGATGATATACTGATGAATAAACAATCCTGCAGGTTTTTAAGGACAAGGTCAGCAATACTTCCCACCATGGCTTGGGGGAGAAAAGGATAGTTTTGTCTCCTTTTTGTATACAGCATAATGCACAATGCATTTTTGTCTATCTCTTAGTAGCTGTTGCTTAAAAGTATAGTTTAAAGGGTGTTATACAAACTGTAAAGGTGTGCTTTTGAAATGAGTTAATGCCAGACCCTTCTGGACCAGAGTTTTGTATCACTAATTAAAAAACTGTTACAGAGTCTGTGGTCAATCAGATTGTACGCTATTTATTTTAAAAGATTGGAATAATCAGTCTACCTACAGTGTTTCTAGGGCACCTACCTCCTCAGCATGCAAGTGCTGAAAATGCTATGGATTGTTTCTGTATAATTGTGGATTTATTTGTACAAAATGTGCAGTTCACTGTGACATGCACTGGGACAGAATAGGTCTGTTTGCTTAAAGCTGATCAACAGTTGCTTTCACAAATGTCATTCCCTCGTAGTTCTGTTGAGTACCCTTTTAGACATATTGCAGGGTTTAGATACAGGGTTTATTTTGTTTAATTTGGGGTACTTTATAAGAACTTAAGGTACAACCAAGTAGCTTATTTCACTTTCTTAAGTTGGAATGCTATTTTTTTTTTTTATGAGCACTACTCAGTTTGCCTTATTAAAGAGATTGTCGGGGTTTTCTTAATTCTTTTGCTTAACGTTCCTAAAAACCCTGTTCTGTAAACTGAGTTAGACAACAAAACTGTAGAATTGACATGAACTGATTCACTTAGCCATGCTTCAAGTGGCCTTCCTTCTGCCTGGACTGCTGTAGCACTGACGTCTCACCATCTCAACCCCAATGCTGATCACAGCAGGGGGAGGGCACACTAGAGTTCTGACCTCAGATACACTATCCAACCAAGGCAGTCGAACCCATTTGCACACCCTGGCGTTTGTATACAGACCTCTTTACTTGTCTCCAAATGTGCGGGTTTTTAAAATTGTTGTCTGGAGTAGGTTACATCTCTTATGTGTGTTAGATCGAACCAAAGAAGCCTCCAGCCATGCCCAAATGCTGCTCCTAAAGCCTGCCTTCCAGTCCTTACAAAATCCCTGCAGGATTAAATGTGTTAACTTTTTTATTTTTGTACAGTTTCTAACTGATTTTTGCTAGTGATGTTAATTGAATTAAGTTTATCTGGGGAGTCGGAATATCTCCTCCATTTAAATAAACTGGTGACTTTCCTTTTATGTTAAAAAAAAAAAAAAGTTTAAAAAAAAAAAAAAGAGAAACCCAAAGTGTGCCTCTCAGATTTAAGGGTTTCTGGTTACATTTATTCTTAAGACCAGCAATGATTCTTTATATACAAAGATATGTTTTCCTCGTTTTTTATTACTGTTAAAGAAAAAAATAAAAACCTCTTTCTTTGCTCTGGACCCAGTAATTGCGCTGGTACATAAACGCACTGAGAAAACAAACTTTTGTTTGAAACTTTTGTAACAACTTATGACTGTTTTTGTATATCAAAGTTGATTCTTTTCAAGATATTTGGATCTAGTTTCTAAGTTATTTTAGTGTTTTATATGTTACAAAAAAAAAAAATTACTTTAAATTGTTCACCAGCATCTTGAGCTATCTTTAATGCAATGGTGACACACAGTGGGCTTAGAGCTACCTGGCGTAGCTTGGACGGCCTCTGTCTTTTCCTTCCTTCCTTAGTAACTCGATTGATTACAATAATATCACAGATTACCTGAACTCCCTTCCTTTATAACTAGATCCTCCTTCCTTCCACATTTAATTGCTATTAGTGTGAAGAAACTGTTGAAATGGGCATTTTAATATAAGTACGGCTTAAAAAAAGAGAAAAATGAGGAAAAAGAAAAAAAAATATATAGAAGGTTATCTGTGGGTCTGTGAGATATGGCTGTGGAAAGATATTGTAGTAGTTTTAACACTATTGTTACTACCTTTTAAATCATTTACCCAATAAAACAAGGAAAAAGAATCACCATTTCTTTTTATGTTTCTCTGCTTAATTCTGCGGCTTGGTCAGTTTTTTTTTTATTTACACCTTTGCCCTTAGAGTTACTGTTGAAGGCTAATGATGTGTTAGAAGTGCTTTCTTGTTATTAACTGGCTTTCTGTTTTGCCTGCTGTAGGAACAGAGTGTGGCCTTCAGGGTAATTCAGAACAGAGTCACTAAACACTCAAACTTAAATCAGCATTTATATCAGTTATGTCATTATTTATATATAGTATATTTATTAGTATTTATCATTTATAAGTTCAGTTTGGGACTTTTCATGACTAACTTTAAACATGGCATTTTGTCCAGGCTTGGGTTCCTTATTCTCTGAGAGGGGTAAATGGCGTAAACCTTTTAAAGCAAAACTTTGTTGCAGAACCAGTTATACTGGTGTAACCACTACACTGCCTACGCTACTTACAGCAACATTAGTCGGCCGAATAATGTGGCAAAATATGGATCAAAGAATATCTTGAAGTATCACCTAAAAGAATTTCAATACGCTTTCTTCAGAGTACTCTTACGCAGCAGGTGTGATTTTAAAGAGTACCTAGATGTGCTTTGCCAAGAGGGATTTCTTTATGTCGTATCTAGCGAAGGGATAGATTGTCAAGTTGACCATGTTTTATGGAAAAAAATTACAGTATGGATTTTGCACTGACTTATGGGTTTCCTGCAAAGTACAGAGGGCCAGGTAGGGAAGGAATCTCTTCCTCTTCCCCAAAAGCTTTTAGTTTTAACAGAGTGGCGCCATTTTTTAAATAGTTTCACTTAAGCAGATCCCGTGAGAACAGCACACCCAAACCAGTTAAAGCTGTTCGTTAACAGCTTTAACTGTCAGCATCAGATTTCTGTGTTCCTGGAGTAACTCAGCTTGGGGGCAGAGCTTCCTGGGGCACTGCTCCATGGCTGAGGAAGGCTTGGCAAACGGCTACGTTGGAACAGGTGGCTGTGCTGACACCAAGAGATGTTTTATTTGCGAAGGGAAAGAGTGTGTTCCTGTGAAGTACCAAAGCCACAATCCAGCCGATGACAAAGCAAAGTACCCAGACAGGTAAAACTGACTTGGAGAACTTTTTTCCCCTCAGCCAAGTTCTTAGTGCACGGAGAGATGTATTCTACTGAGTCCAACTTAAAAGAAGCCTATTTCCTCTGTAGGCTAATTCCCGAGACAAAGGAAGAATTTCCTAGCAGGTCCCTGGAATTCAGATCTGATTTTAGAAGTGGTTTTGTTTGCTTTTGATTAATTCAGTATTAATAGATCTCCTGTCTGCAGATGCAAAGTCTTTGAAAACAAAGCAATAAAATCCCTGTAACCTTTAGATGTTGAAGACTGATGCAGCCATTACCCCACTTGATTTAGAGCCTTGATGTAGAAGATTTTTTTTAAAACATCTCTGAAGGGAAAACCTGCCTTAGTAAATAGCTTTCATTGTTTTAGTATCTCATGGATTTAGTATCGTTAGTCTGAATTAGGTAAAACCTACCTGAAACTCACAGTCCAGTGAGATGTACAGCTAGTTAAAGCTTCCTACCAAAAGTTTCCCGCTCTTCTTGCTATGTTAACCAGCTATGCAGCTATGTAGTTACCCTATAAAAATCAAACTAGCAAACCAGTAGTGAATTTTAAAGATGTTTCAAAGGTGGTAGCTTGCTTATTCTTACATATATTTTGGTATTAAACAATGAAAGGCTGACTTACAATTAGAGTCCTAGAGAGAGATGCAGAGGATTATCAGCAGTGCCTGAAAAAAGGAAATTGCTTGCTTAGTTCATCTCAGGTTTCCATACAGCACTTCACACTAGATAGCTACTTAAGTTGTTGTATCAGTCTTTATACTATTCAAGAGAAATTAAGCTGGAGAATTGGTTCTGTTTCCCAGCTGCATGAAAACTTAAAACTTCTACATTGCATTTATAATAATACAAGTAGGCACATCCAGTATGTTCTTTTTCCAGGAACAGTATTTGCCAGGAACCTCACACAATGAAATACCTGCTTGTCTGACATGTACTGGGTCACATTATCACAGTCTATTTAAATCTACTTTTAATACAGCCAGAAACATTTCTGAAGTGCATTAAAGCTATTCTGCCATCACCTATGGTGTGAGATGGTTTTAAATACCCTCATTACAATAGGTTTTGGAACAGAGGTTTGAGCTAAAAACTATGTATTCTAAGATCTTCTACTAAAGTAACATAGAACAGGAAAACAAAGACACTGCCAAAGCTGTGGCAACAACAGTGGAAGAAGCCTGGAGAAAGCATCATACTACTATAATACTGTTTCCTGAGGTCTTTACCTGAAAGACATGGATGAGGAATATTTAAACAGTGATTAAAGGATTTATGTTCTACAGTGAGGTCAGCCAGGGAACTCAGGCTTGGCTTGTGTTGATTGACAGCTAACAGGCATAGGTCATACGTAATTACTTAAAACTTCCAAAAATCCCGGTAATCTTTGTTCTCACAGAAACTGCTACATGCAAGGTAGGCTACATCCAGCAGTACAGACTGCTTAAGACAAGAGGACCCATATTCTTACCTCATTTGATGAGTATCTGTTAATATTACAAATTGAAATGGAAAGACAACTTTGGTTTTCTTACTTGATTTTAAAAAGTCTTAAGCAAGACAGACCCAGTGCCTGGCACAATTAGAATGATAACACAACTATACAGTATCCATTAAAATGCATTTATTTGTTTTAATGTAAAGGTTTAACAACTATTTGCCCAGTGATCTGGACCGAGGGCACAACAACAAAAAAAAAAACCCCATCAGACCAAAATACAAAACCAAGTACACAAATTACCCCTTATTTGTAAATGTTACCTTATAACCAAGTTTTAGCACATTAAAAAGTTTTACAAAATCTATAACACTCTTACAAATTATTCAGAACTAACAGCATATGTGGCAGCTGAGCCTCTCCACATCCATCCTTGCCCTTGCCATACCAGTCTGTGGCTGGATAATGCCGTGCTTGAACTAGAGGGCTGAGTAACTGGAACTGCTTTGTGTCACAGCCCAGTGCCTGAGCAACTCCAGTTCCCAGCAGTTTGGTTGGCAAGAGGGGTGTGGGTATACTCACTGTTCTGCCTGCTGCGTCCTCTGCAGCATTGAGATAATGACTCAGTAAATGCAGAAATTATTTTTTTTTAAGTACAAAATTGACCCTGGGAAAAAAAATAAAATCATTTAAAAAACAGCTTGGCTTGGACTAATTTATACTAAAAGCTGCGAGACATTTACAGCAATATCACTTTGAGTACGAGATCACAAAAATCAACAGATTTCTTATGAGTCTTGTCACTGTAAAAACGAAAACATCAAAGTTGACCTGTCTGCCTGTAGAAAACTTTTGCCTCCTAAAAGGACTGACAGGTGCCCTCTTCCTGGTTTTTGGTCTTTTCTGAGTTTTGTTAACTATCAGGACTAATTTAATTCCTAAGAATCCACCTCTAGTGAAACAATTGCAACAGTGAGAAACACAGCACAACTATATTTTCCATTAGCTGTAGATGCATAGAAAACAAATGCCTGTTGTTTAGATTCAAGACTTAGGACATAAAAGTACAGGAATTTAACAGTTCCAAATAGCCATTTCTGAAAGAAGAATACAGTTGAGCTTTACAAAATGATATCAAATATGCAGAAATATCAAAACCCTGATTGTGGCCAGAAACGGATGGATAAATCTACAATGAGGTACTCTATATTTCTAAGGTACACAAATAGACTAACTTTTCACATCTCCCAACTTCAGCAAGGCAACATCTGCTTAAGCACAAGTAGTCTTTGCTTATAAGCAGTGTTTGTCAAGCCCTAAGAATGAAGCTGAACCAAAACCAAGTATAGCGGTGTGTTCATAGACTGTGGCTTGTCATTCATTCATATAAGTACGGTCAAGAGCTGTTAATTTTCATCCTTCAAAAGAAGCAAGGTGCAAATTCTCCTTTGATGCTTAAATAGGAGGAAGTTAAACAAACTGATACAACTCAAAGACCACATACAATCCTTAAAAACAGCACTGCGGGCATCCTGAACAGCTAAAGCCTTGGTACAATAATCTCAATATTCACAGGCTCTATCACTAGATGTTATGGTGGGTGTTGAAATTTGACTAGCTCACTTTTCTGCTCTCAAGGGCTACTTACTCTGAGGTTGCTTAAACAAACCGATTAGGAAACAAGTTTACTGTAGTTACTAATGCTTCACTTATGTGTCCACTTGGAGGCGAATTTAGTCATTCACTGGAAGAAAATTAATTTCATCACTCCTTGTTTCTTTTGTTTGAAGCGTCTGCAGCACTAAAAATTAGAGGGCTCTGTTCAAACACCTTAACACATACGAAGTTCTCAGTGAAGTCCAGGCACTGGCACTGCACAAGAATTTTTCCTGCTATTGTGCCTGACTTGCAGTCCACTTCAGGGTGAGATTTTACAGTCAGCTTAAGCTCCTGCTGAAAGGCATAGTCTGTCTATATGGTCCACCTCCCGCTTTTCCCCATAGCGACTGCTAACGTTTTTGTAACTGTTAGTACTGTGACAAAAGACTTAGGAACATTGACCAGGGAGGAGAAGGGGGACCTTTTCATTCTACATTACACTGCTGCACTGTAAAAGCTCAGCACCAGGTACCAGGCAGCAGCTTCAAGTTATCTTGCCCTAGATTGTGTGCATAATGCTCCAGGAGAGAACGCCAATTAGCTGTCAAGAATAGAAGTACAGTTTTGCTCTTTCACTTCCAGCATAAATAAGAATAAAAGCAACCAGAGCAGTAATTCATTTAGCATAACTACCTATAAAAAACAACTCAGGGAAAAGAAAATCAGCCTGTGTCATGGAAGAGAATAAACAGCCCCTATAGAGATTAAAATCTGTGTTCTGCTTTCTCATTCAAACCAGAATCTTGAACAAGCTCCAGAGACTGCTGAGAAATAAAGGATGTGAAGTTCCAGGACATTAGTTTCAGAAGTTCACTCCGTTTCTACTCTCATTCTAACCTGGTCTTCACCTTCTGTGATGCTTGTGTCCCAGCTATGCTGATAGTTTCCCGTGGTGCCATACCATAAACCAACATGAAATATTAAGTTTAAGAAGCCTTTGGAAAGGGGAGAGTGTGAATACACTAACTTTGGGGCCCCTCACTAAAAGGAGGACATTGAGGAGCTGGAGCGTGTCCAGAGAAGAGCAATGAAGCTCGTAAAGGATCTAGAGCTCAAGTCTTAGGCCTGGAGAAATGGATGCTCAGAGACTTCGCTCTCTACAACTACTTGAAAGGAGGCTGGAACCAGGTGAGGGTTGGTCTCTTCTCCCAAGTAACAAGCGATAGGACAAGAGCAAGTGGCCTCACTTTGTGCCAGGGCAGGTTAGGTTGCACAATAGGAAAAAAATGTCTTCATGGAAAGGGTTCTCAAGCCCTGGAACAGGCTGCCCAGGGAAGTGGTGGAGTCCCCATCCCTGGTAGCACTTAAAAGACACATAGCTATGGTGCTGAGGGACATGGTTTAGTGGGGTGTACTTGGCAGTGTTAGGGTAACCGTTGGACTCGATGGTCTTAAGGGTATTTTCCTACCTAAATGGCTCTATTCTAACTCAGCCAGCTTTACTGATAACTGTACAACAAACAAAGAAGCAACAGCTTACTGTCAAAAAAAGATGAAGGTTCCACTGCCTTCCCTCCCCCCTGACTCCAGTTGCACCATTTGACTCTTGTCCAGCAGCTCCCACACTTCTAAAATCCCTACTGAGTGCAGTAATTGGTTTACCTCTCCCGTTTCTTGCTGAATCACCTTGTTCAAGTTAGCTATTTTAGCAACTTAAATTGGTATGGAAGAGTTCACCAAGATCCAGAACCTGCGCAGGTAAATTCTGGAAGGGACATATGAGTGTCCCATTGGTTCTGATGAGCAGTTCTGCCAGCGTGCTCCATGTTGTGAAATTACGCTGGAAATTTCTAGCATGACTCAAAACAACTGGACCATCCTAAGGGAGAAAAGCCCGAGTCACAGCACAGCGACAGGACCAGCCATCTCTGATAGGGGCGGGAGAGAAGGCTCTGCTGTCAAAGGCAACGCTGCCAAGTGGTACAACTACACCAGGAACCTTTTCAGCCAACTTGCGCCAGAGATGTCCCTGCTGTTGGCAATTTAACATTGCTATTCCTGCTACCGAATTTTAAGTCAGAAGAGCTCACAAATTTTGCGTTTGAAGCAAACAGCCTGCACTGGGTGAGACACCTGAGCTTACTTAAATACTTCTACTGTCTTAATTGACCAGAGGCAGTCAATGGTGGCAAATAGCAGCTGTTTTGTACTTGTTTAGAATGCCCTAAAGCATATGACTGGAGATGGGAAATGTGGGGGTATTTTTAAGGTTAAAAAAAAAAGGCTGCCACTTTTACGTAACTCAGAAGTTTCCAGTAGCTACAACATTCTGTACCAAAAAAAATAAAGAAACAGGACAGATTTTTTTTTTTTAAAAAAAAAGTAAAGCTAAGCAAATAATAACGCTAAATAACATTTGCAAAATTTGGCTAAATTCATTCTATTTTAATACCAAACATTCCTTCTAAACATGATTGAATCCAATGTAAGGCATTTTGCCAAATTCTTAAGTAAACAGATAAACCATGATACACTTGGGGAGGGAAGAATCACTGTGGATTTCATTCAGTACAGGAATGGGGGCCACACTTTAACATCCAGCACTATGCATCTTGGCATCTCCCAGCAACATCCTGCATTTCAGCATGAAATGCTGAACCTGCTGAACCAAGTAGCAAGAACTTTTATCACTTCAGCAGCTAAGAGGTCTGCCACAGATGGCTTCCGGCCTGCAGTACTAACGCATTCGTTCTTTAGGCCCCGCTCCACAAATACTTAAGCAACATAGGCCTGGCTTTACTGAGGCAACAGTGAGACTGCTCAGTGGAATTCATGATGCATACAGCATTGGCGGGATCAACAGTTGACAGTTAACACTGTATCTGGTAGTTGTTATTATCAGGTGTCTAGCTTTTTCAAGTTGAATTCTGATTAAAAACACAAGGAGCTGTCTAGTCGGTACAACTAAGACTCGCTCTATACGTGTTCGACGGATCATTTATGTTGCATGTTCTCAAGTTGTGAGAGTACAGTATATTTATATATACAAACACACACAGAGCAAGATAGGGAAGAAAGGCAGAAATTAGAATGTGGGCCAATGTATTTGAATGAGGTGTGGGGGGGTTGAAGTAACCATTTGTTCCTTCTCCAATGAAAATTTTTCTTTTTTAAGAAAAGAAAAAAAAAAGTCAACCACTTCTCATTCTTACTTTTCCTTCTTGAGGTATAAATGACTGTACCTTAACTTCAGAATATATCTTCAGGTGATCCAGCTGGAGGAGGTATGATGGTTTTATCTTACAAGTCACAGCTTTGACAACACAATGAATCTATAAATTGAAACAAACTTTTGTACAACAGAATTCCTGCAGCCCTGAAATGCAACAAATGGTGCATAATAGACTCACGATTAATTATCTGGAGGAACATACTCAAGATTTCCCACCTTTCTGCCCAACAGTTTCTCCTCTAGCCTTGGAAAATCTGAACAGGTACACAAAGTTTACTATTTATCGTTCTGCCGATCTGCATTCTGTTCTCCAAAAGAGGTACTGACAGGAAGATTTGATCATACTAGTAAACTGGAACATTTTCTTTCCAGTAGAGACCTGCACTGATTTGACGTTCATTTTTCTATTGGTATTTTAAAATCAGTATACAGAATGTACAAGAGCTGTAGAGAGAGTATATAGTTTCATTTTGTTTCTTCACTAACCACTCTGGTGAATGAGGATCAGTGTAGAACACACACAGAGGAGGAATGCTTCAAGAGCTAGCAAGTAAAAAAAGAAAACTGATGTTTACATTGGACTTTGTATCTCCACTCCCTTTCCAGTCTAGGTGAAAAAGCCATTTTGTTCAAAGTCAGGTCATAGCAGTGGATGAAATATCTTATCGTGGCTTAGATGTAACATGGTCTTTTGAAATTATTTCAACATGGTTTTCTTCCACTCACTCCAATAAAAGCATCTTCAAAGCATCGAGATCTGATAGGATGTAGCCAGCTAAATATTTATGAAGAGTAGCTTAGAAATTAAGTAGTCAATTAAAAAAAAAAATTATTTTTTTTTTGAATGAGTTACTGTTCCCCAACATTTTCAACTAGCTTAAAGAAAACACAATAGAACGTCCGCTATTTTGCAGGTACGACTGGGAGATAAGTGTACATCATTTTTCTACGACCATTTTGCAACATTCAAGCACTAAGAGTTAAGCCAGGATGATGCACTTTGACGTGTTCTGTTCACATCAGTGGAGTGTTTAATTCCGCTTTATTTCCTATCCTGTAAGTATACTTATATTTAAAGGAAAATAAGTCAAAAGGAGGTAGCACTGCCACTCTCTTTGCTGGAATGTGGACAGATCCTGGTCTTATTTTAAATGGTGGATTAGGAAGATTCTACTGTAATGTACAGAAAACGTATAAAACGCGAACCTTTTCCAGAATAAGGCCACTAATTTTGCCACTGGCAATAGGCAGTGAAAAACAACAGGTAAAAAAACCTCGCTTGATTATAGAGGTGTTTTTGAGGCAATAAACTGTGGGGAGAAGTAAAAACACATTGTCCTCTCATCCCTCCTCTTTGTTTTCCAGTAATAAGTATCTCTGCATCCTGTACATATTACTCTGTGGGGAGAAATTTCAGTCTATTTTCTTAGCTGGGAGTCTAAGGAAGTCCAGGCTACATTTAAAGATGGGGACAGCACTGTAAAAGAGTAGGATAATAAGCTTCCCATGAGTCATGGTCATGACAGTCTGATGTCCAGATGCCCAGATTCGATACCAAGGCCCATAAAAAGGATCTGAGACGGCTGGGCACAACATGTTGTTCAAATTCACTTCTGTAACCTGAGAAAGTGACAACAAATTTATAAATTAACAATATTTTTGTGTTGCACTGATTCAGACACCTAAAACGGTAATTCTGAAATTACCGTAATCATCAAAAGTGTTGAGGTGACACTCCTTTGTTCAAGACAAGTAGGGCAGCTTTCAGGAAGAAAGCAAATCCAAATTCAGCTGTGCATTTAATAGATGGATTTATGCAGGTACATAACCAATTCATTAAATATTTTACCGGTACACATGCTCATTAGAACATGCAATTAAAAATCTGCATGCAAGTAGTCTTATGGATATATATAACTGAACACTTCAAAAAACTAGTCAATGTTTTTACTTTGAATGTACTTGCAAACTATCCATTTATTAACCTGTATTTACTTACCAATCCCAGAATCTGCAAGATGCTAAAATGATATACAAACATAAACCCCGTGGATAAAAGAGCCCACCAGAAATTGCAGAGTGGTTCTGGAGTGTAGATACCTTGAAGAGAAAGGAATACATTAGTATTCAGCTGAGTTGCTGCGTCTATCAAACACTCATGAATAATACTCTGTCTTCTGCTCTGTGGATGTCAGGATATCTGGCTGTAGCTGATAACCTACTCAATACCACTACAGTAATTAATATTTGAGAGCCTTATTTCTTACCTGGAGCATCCTGATCAGTTTTCTTCCCTCCTGGTCCAGCAGTAAAACATACAATATGTTACCTCATTAAGCCTCCCTATTTTTCACCAGCACCAGTGATTTTTACCTCCTTCTTCCTTCTACTGCAGAAGACTAAACAATTTTAAAATGCAGTAATGGTATACAATGCATCTTCAAAAATCTGATTATTTGTAATTGATCGCTCGCTTCTTATGGGGGCTATGACTTCGACTAGCCTAGGTAACGGCAGCTCCTGCACAGCGCTGTATTAGAGCACAGTCCAATTGCCATTTCATAACTTTATGGTTGTTTAACAACTATTAAAAAGCGACTTGCACTAGTAATGCATAGGAACAGGAAAGCTGTATAAAGTCAATCCACTAATGACAGACTGTGCTTTTAAATGAAAATGGCTGTGGAGATATTTTCAGATATTCACTACAATTTTATAATCAGTAGATATGACAGATACTGTAAAATACTTTTTTCCCTTCCAATGAAGTAGCAGATAGCACATTATTGCTGGGTTCACCCTTCCCTCTCCTCCTGAAACTAGGTTTTGTCGATTTACTGACAAAACACAGTGTCACGTGATCTAGAATGTACCAAGGACATCAGATCTCATACAAGTACCCTTAGATACAAAACTATTTTTGGAACTGAATATTCAAACATCATATGGTGAGAACAAAAACAGTTCACAGAGTCCTCAAGACTCTTACCAGCAGACATGAAAATTTTAGTGTAAGATATGGAGGAAAAAATACTATTTTCCTTTCGAGTTTAATAACCTAGGGATGCAAAAGAAAGACGCACAATGTCACGCTGCTCAGCTGCTATAAGAAGTTGTAGAGTTTTAGACAATTATAAAAATAGCATTTTTTGTCTGCATCCTGATCCATTAGATATTATTAAATATTGGAACGCACATCCAGCACTCAAACAATTGCTTACAGCACAGGGTGCACTGTTTGTATTAGCCTTTCCTAGTCAGTACATTCAGTAATCACCAGGAAGTAATTACAGGCTTCCGCAGATATTGTACAAGGCTACTAGGAACTCAAATAACCACACGTGTAGCTAGCTAGGGAAGAGCTCACCAGACTAAAGCTGGTAAGAGTATTCCTAAGTATGGTATCATATATAGGTAACTGCTGTTACTTGCTTTACCACACCACCATGAAATGGTGCCTCCTGTTACAGGTTTAAACCCCAAAAGAACTGCTTTCTCAATCCCTGTTGCCCTGTCACAATTCTTTTCTGCATAGTTTTCTTCCACAGTTTGTACCTGTCGTGCCAGTTCACTACCGAGTTCGCAGCACCTACCTGAAGTTATCCAAGTATCATTTTGTGACTGCTACAAATTAAAAATTACCTGCATTTTATTGTTTAAACCTGTACAGCCATTAATCGTCCACTCAAAATAACATATCTTATTTGTTGCTAGACAACAGAGTAAGAAGCTGACTAGAACTTTGAATGACAGCAGCGCATACACACCTCATATATCACTCACTGACTTTAATGAGCAACAGTATTAGTGTAATTACTCAGGATACAACTGCACACCGTGTTTCAGTGAGCAAACTATGACTTGGTGCAACTATGATAAATACAAACAGAGAAGCTACTTTGAAAGAGTTAAGGCAGCTTAAGGAGACTTTACTTAAATAACATTGATATTCATTAAACTCCACTGCCTGAAAACATCAGATACGTGATAGCACCTTGAGCATGGCTTTTCATTACAGAGAGCAAGAGAAGAAGCAACTAGCCTTGGTGTCAGAGTTCAGGAGACCATGGCTCTAGTTTTGGCTGCACCACCTTTAAGTGACCTGGTCAGTCTATACAGAAAGTCTTTATGCTTCTTCCTCAGCTGTAAAGAAAACATTGTTTGACTTGCAAATTTTTTTTTGCATTGTCTTTGCAACTTTAGGTGCATGTTTAACCTAGATGCAAACCATAAAATTTAAACAAGGTGTGTAAAATGGCTCCCAGGAACTGGCAGAGTAGTGCTATATCAAATTTGGTTTTGCATGAACTCGCCCGGTTGGCAGTTGCCTGTGTTATTTCAAAAGCATTCGACAAAGCCTAAGAACAGGTGGTAGTAGCCTAAAGAGGTAAACACTCGGAAAAGCTCGAATCCAGACACCTTGATATTTGGAGGACTTACAGCACAGGTAGTATATAAGCACTAAAACGGACAAGTGAACCTAGCTATGAAACAAGAGAAAGCCGTCATGAACGGATGAAGGAAATTGCACAAGATAACAAAAGAGATCAGTGGCTTAATTTGGCTCTGAAGTCAAGCTTCTCACGTCCAGCTTCAATCTAGTGAGGGAATCATGTTTCAGAGGGACAGCTCTACCAAAGAATTTCACACTGCTACATCCAATCTCTATTCCAAAACTTCAAAAAATACATTAGCAACTCTCATTCTCTACAGACTTCTGATGTCACTTTACAATAGAAAAGTGTCTTCTTGCCTGACTTCACAATCCTGAAAATAATAGTATGATTTTCAGCAGTATCATTAGTTGGACATTAAGAAACAAAAAAAAAAACCCAACGACCTCCACAAAAATATTTCAGAGAGCTCTGGATTCCCAAGCGTGCTTTGGCAAACTGATTTTAAATTCATACATGGGATATTTTCTGTACATTTCTCATTAGACAAATAATCACTATAGATTTTATTACTCTACAGTCCTGCTATTCAACAGATAACTGTTTACTGGAGCACTGTGGTCTATTTAGAACACAGCATTCTATGATTCTATGATTTTCTGTAGTACCCTGTCTGTTCCCAGAAACATACGAAGAGGAAAATTGAGACCCAGCTGAGTGGTTGTTCGAATGGCCTATGCTGGCTTTGGCAAAAACTACTTGTTACTTACCTAGGAAATCAATTTCCATAGATAGCAGTGAGTTTCACGCTCTATTCACTAAGGATCACAGGCAATTCTTGTATGTTAAGCACTTTCATAAATAGAATCCAACTGCCAGTCAGGCACTAATCTCATTCTCAAAAATGCTCCTGCCCCAGAGAGCTGAGACCATTCCAAATCGGGGTGATTCAAGCAGACTGGGTATTTGCTCTTGCATTGCAATAGCACAGCAGCGGATATTTCAGCTTAAACTTCATTCTTTCAGTAGTATTGAGAGGAAGGATTGCATGTAAATTGAAAGTTTGGGATCCATCATCTGCTTCTGCAACATGAATTTGTTGCCCCTGAACATGACAAATGGTTAACTTTGCCACCTAGGAAATGGAATCATGGCTTTAAAAATCTAAAAATCAACAGATTCCAATTATTTTATACTGCTTCCCTCTCCAATGTCTTATGCTAGTTCTAGTGTTCCTATGAATTAGTATTTTTATTTGAAGTTCTCAAAACATAGGCTTGTAAAAATCCAAATGCAACTTAATAGAAAAGTAATGCTCCTTTAGTATCTCTGCAAAAATATAACGCAGGAGAAAATTACTCCTGTTTGAATTTGAGAATTAGAATCTAAATATAGTACAATTTTTCAGTTTATTAGGGTGTTAAAATAATCTTCTTCTCTAATTCACATCTTGCTTTAATTCCCACTACATACGATAGAGCTTTACCAGTTTTCCAGCCCAGCACACTCTCTTTCAGTAGAACCGCTTAATCCAAAACTCTGAGTAACTACTACAATTTCTTCATTTTCAAACTTATAAAAACATGAGAGCAAATTTATTTCTGGTTTGTTTCTCTTGATCAAAGGGTTAATTCTTGTAGTGTGGCCTACTGAGCTAGCCTAGAGACCAAACTTCCTTTCCAAGGGAAAATGGGAAAATTGTTCTCAAGAGAATGAGCCTGAAATCCACTGTTGCCCCTAGAGCTGTTTTGAATCTCTGTAGATTTCAAACCACTATCTTATGCCAGAAGATTTCTGTTTCCCTGAGTGCCAGCTACTCTCACCAGAATCAGCTCAGACCGAGCTCCCGCCCGTCTCAGGAACCACTTTTTATATTCTGTAAAGAGGCAGCAGCAGTTCTTCCTCTTCCTTCATATAATAGTAGTTCTTCCACATATTGCTACACACCCTTCTGAACTTCTCTATCTCCTAGAGAGATGTGTCTTCCACAGACCTTGGACCCACTCAAAGAATGCCACATTAACTTCCTTATTTAAGTGTTTCGTGAGAGGCCACTGTAGCTTCAACGGAACTGTAACTGCCCAGTGCATAGAGCTGAGTGGGTCACGTGACAGAGACATGCCCCCTTCTCTTTCTCTCCAGCCCTCTTAAATCATCAACAAGATTTTCCTGAAATAATCAAGCCAGTGAAGAGACTACAGCATGAGCCTGCAGCCAGACCAACAGCACACACCTCCAGCTCCTGAATGTGTCACAGACATCCTATGTCAGAGGTGCCAGTGGCACCCATCTATCCTAAAACATGGGATTCAGGAGGTAGAAAAAAGCTGGAATAGAACAGGGAAGCTGCCAGCAGGAGAGTATGAGAATAGTACACACAATTGACAGGTCTCCAAGTAATGAAGATGATCAGTGAAAGAGCTGTACCACACATTATCAAATATTTCAGTGAGGACGGAAACAAACTAGATAAATGTCTACCTAACTCTATTCAAATATATAGTGATCTTTTTCTTCCTGGACTATATGACAAAGCCTGCTTTATAACACCATTTAAAAGCAAAGGGAAGATACAGCTAAATACAGGTAAGTGTCACAAAGTAGGGAAGTGGCTGAGAAAGGGCACAACAGCTAGAAATGTCTTTGAATACGGCAATATCTCACTCTTGCCAGCAAGTCCTAACAGCCAATGGAAAGCACAAGCTTAGCTCCCCAGTTGCTTTAATTGCACTTTCCTAGTTTACAACCGCAGGAAAAGTGATCCATTCGTCTGTACTTGGTATCTGTGTTCTACATCTTACAACTCAGCCCAGCTTCTCATTAGGTAAGAAACACTGCACTGCCCTTAAGAAAGCTGGTGATACAGAGCTGCTTCTGTCCACCTTCTAAGTGTGACAAAGGCTGTACTCCATGAGAGGGGAAAAAAACTTCTACTGACTTTCTGACAAAGCCGTAAAAACTTCCTCTCTTCTTGAAGCCACTTTTGAAGAAAAAGAAAAGGCCTTTATGACGCTTTCTTTATTGCTTATAAAGATATAGCACTTGCCTTATAAGCTGAAAATTCTGACTCTACTCCCAACAAACAACTCCTTTAGCATGCATGTCTGTCCACTTGTGCACAGCTGTACAAGAGTGAATCAGCTCTTCAAATACATGGAGACAGACCACAGGACCGTCCAGAATTTTCAAGACCATTCCTGTCAGTTTTGGCTCCAAAAGAAGATTCTGCTCCTTCCATACACACACACTCCACCAGCACCACTCCAAAAAAAAATAAAAAATAAAATACAACCATATCAACTTACTCTCTCCCCAGAGAGAGCATCCTGCATTTGATGTGTGAATTTTGAGAATTTGCACAGCCATTTTGGCAGAGTGGAGACTATCTCCCCCTGCAGGCTACAGTGTCAGAACCACACAACCATTCAGTGGCATCAATACCAAGACCTCTGATGAAGCACACACAACACCCTGGAACTTCAGGTGCAGCTGTTCATAAATCAGATTGTTCCTTAAACTGAAAATTCCTAAAAACATATCAACATCCTTTTCAACTTCATTAAGTCAACTAAACAATGCTGGGGATCTCAAAACACACGAAAGATTACCTCAAGTCCTCTGCTAGCGAGCTGCACAAATTAATACTTTTTTCAAACTGTTGTGGAATTATATTATTTGCTCACTGCACTTAGGAAATAAACAATCCATTCTGAGTAAATTTCAATATGATTTGAAGCTCTGAAATAAGTTGCACATCTGATCTTGTCAAATCCATTTGACAAATCTGACAAAATAGCTTAAGGATCAAGATAGTCAAGAACTTTGAGTCACTACGGCTGATGTAGTGCAATCTAGATATTTTTTTTCATCATTTTAAGAGTATACAGTTAGAAAAACTAAGCTGGTCCTCAACACTACTGAAGGTCTCAAATAACTTGATGATAGGTCAGTCTAATGCACTGTTGCAATAGTTGTGGCAATAACAGACATTACACTTTGTCAGCTGCCACCTCCCTAAGCCTTCTACCAACACTCTGTATCCCAGTAGCATAAAGTAAAATTATCTGAGCATACCCATGTGTTTCAGAAGACCAGCTTAGCTGTAGGTGAAAGTGGTTTAGGGAGTTTTTCAATGAAGGGGTTGGTTCCATGGTCTAAATCTGTACTGCTATGCTTCCTGTCTTCATCCTTTCACCTTGACAGTTCACCCATTGCACCTCCCTTTTGCCACTCCCAGCACTCAGTTGATGCAACAATAAACACCCCAGAAGCTACAAAAGCAGTCATACTTTTTTTTTTTTTTTGATAGGGAAGCAGGGTCTCACCACCTAAAGACAAGAGAAAGCAGTGACCTGCAGCTCTGGTTCAGCTTATCCAGCTATTTCACGACAGTTGTGTCCTGCCCAGATGCACACTACAATTTTTGGCAGGGTTTACAGGTGATACAAGGAGAGAGAGGCAAGAGGAAGAGAGAAAGAGGTCTTAATCCCTGAGAGGGCATAAACACATCCCCGGGCTTCTGAGTTCAATGTGTACCACTGAGGCTTGAGTTCTGAACAACTCTCTCACCATTTTGAACCTACGCGTGGGAAAGCCCCACATTTACATGGCAGGGATGACGATGACGTGAAGGTGATGCTGCCAGTGCAACATGACCTGTCTTCACCACTGTAATGAATAGCAGGGAGCGAAAGAAAATAAATTATTACAGTCTTTGCCTACTGTCATCCAGTTTCTTTTCAAAAAGGAAATACTTCCAACAGGTAACTGAATGCATGTGCATGATTGGCATGACATTTGGTCAAACTTGGACATGCAATTCTGTATAGAATGAGCTTCAAATCAACTGCCATTCAGGTGTTCTGCTCAACCTTCCTTTGAGAAATTTTAATATTACAAGGCCATCAGTAACACCAGCAGATTCCCAATAAAACTAAAAGTAGTATATTTTTCCATATACTTTCCATTCCTTTTCATTTTTCCCATTTTACTACCCTTCAGTTACTTCTTCCAATCACAGATTCACTGATGGAAATTTCTATTTAAGATGCAGAAATAAAATTGCATACTGATCAACAAAAGTGATGTGAAAATTGCTTTCTCATGATACATTTAGGGTAAAGGATAGTGCTAGGGAAATGATAAAACATTAACACATCTTTTTAGGCTGAGTAATTTTTCCAGCAAAAGTCACAGATCAGGTCTCCTGTGGCTCTAGCCATAACTATTCCAGAAGTCCACGGGCATTTTGCTAACAAGATACTACAGTCAGTCAGGTGATGAGGAGCCAACTGCACAAGAAATTGAACAGTTACTAGCCACACAGCATCAAGCAATCTTAATTGATATATTTAGCCAACAAACTTCTTTTAGAAATTTCACTTCTATCACATCAACATTAGATGGCAGCAAATACCTAAAAATTAATAGGGGGCAAAAATTTAAAAGATTGCACTAAGATGACCCATGTGCAACACGAAGCCCTTCAAACCGCAGATACACTCCTATCAGTCTGAGAAAACAGGTGTTGAGGAAGCCAGAGACCCTTCATATCAAAACAAGCAAAAAAACCAAACCAATCAACCAAACAAAAATCAAAGGAACACATCAAGTGACATGCAAGGCCAAACTTTAAAGCAAAAGATACATGTCTTAAAATAAAGTGATATGGGAACTCCAAGACCATCAAAAGAAGTGATCGCATCACAAGAGCTTGGTTTGTCATTGCCTACAGTGTACTAAACGGCTGTTTACACTTTCTCCTCCGCTCCTCACTTCTCTAAGGATTAGGAGTTTGTGTAACTTCTACACCTATACTGCATTATGTTATTATTTGCAAGAACTTTAAGATATCGAAGATGGATTAAAATTACACATGCCTGATACATTTCTCTGGTAAAAGAAAGACACAGACGATCTTTTGAAGCACAATACTTCGCTTTTTCCATTGGATCATTTCTATTTAGTTTCACTCAGGAATGAAAAACAAAAAGGTTACAAACCTATAGTGAGGTAAGCGTGAAGGATTTTAAGTGAAAGCTGGTATAAAATACAAAAGATTCACCAGAATGGAAGAGCTTGATTACGTTTGTTCTGAGCAACTGTATCCTATTGCTTGACATCACATCCCTGGGGTTTTGATTAAGGGTACTGAACATCTGGATCACAAATTACCATCTTTTATTTCCTGAATGAAAAAATTTAGCTCTGCTAGAAAATACAGAGGAGCCATGTCAACGCTAGAGGGGGGCCGAGCACCACACCAGATGAATATACACTGCACTGCCTTCTAAGGAGCAACCACTAGAAAAATCACTGGCCAGTGGAACACTCGGGACTCTCAAACTTACTAACTATTATGGTAGAAGTGATTGCAAGACATAAACCTTGTTAGAAAAGATAACAAGCAAACCACTTCTGTTATATGTACCACCACATTTCATTAGAGCTTCAGAATTTCAGAAATGTATCTAAGTAGGCAACTAACGTTTACATGGGGATATAACAAGGGTTTTTTCCAGCTCATTTTAAGTTGTAGTTCTTCTCAAGAGACATCCAGGAAGACAAAAGTCTTAAAAATACATCCCAACAACAACTTACAGTGTTGCAAGATAGCAGAGATGCTACTCAAGAAGACAGTGCACATTATGACAATACATTCTTGATATCCCTTTGGGCAAAAGATCATTTTTTATTCCCATTTTGGTGCCTGACACAAGTCTCTGTTACCTGCATCACAACTCCAATATAACACCAGAAACCATGAAGTAATGACAAAGAGAAAATTGGTAAAAATAGTAAGAGTAAAGCCTGTGGTAACCATTAAGCACAGCTTTTCCATTGTGTGGGACCAATTCAACAATGTACAGAGCAAATTGCCAACGTACCTCCTTTCTTCAGCAGATAGATGGGCACAACATAAAGCATCACATGCTGGATGTAATAAATTTCCATTTCAAATGGAAGCTGTGGAACAAGGAAAATATTTGTAAATGTTTTTCGTCACTAACAACTGATTTACAAGGAGCCACGCTCCTTATGACCCATGACAATCCTTTCAGTTCAGTTCTTTTACCACCTATGTACATTAACAAAGAGATGACAGTGCTCTGAACGCGCAGCTAACCGTACCCATTCCGTTCCCCCGTCACAAACACAATGCACCATCTTTAAGGAGACAATTCTTTAAATTAGCCAGAAGCACAGCAAAGAAAGAATAACATAAGATAGCTCTTTTCCCTTTCCAGTTTAGCATAAATTACCAATAGTAATGGAAACCTCTAAAGTAATCAAACTAGAAACTATACACATCCCATGTGACAGTAGCCTATTTAGGAAGAAAAGATAACTGCTACCTTGTGAGTGACAGAACTCTATAAATTAAATATTTTATAAATATAAGTATATAAATATATAAAGTAATTACTGAGGAGGCCTGCGTAAAAATCAGGAGACCTGACATATAGCAATCTGCATGCATGCATGAAATAGCTAAGCTTCACCAAATATAATCTAAAACAGTCAGTATTTTATTGGTTTTAAAGCGAAGCTGCAGAAGTATGTTTGTATAAATGAGTTATCAGTAGTACAGGTAGTTTTCACCTGCTGCTAACTTTGGGGAAATTACAATTAGTTATGTGTTTAGAAATTGAATTCATGGTACTTCTTAGAGAGGTCAGACAGACTGCTAGAACAATACTATGATAAAAATAACTTGAACCACAACTCTGAGTTTAATTTGAGCTCCTTAATCCAGACCCAACTAATTCTAGCTCTTTATCAGTTAGAAAAGATAATGTACTATATTTGAAAGTTATTCCCATCTGAAAATGCCTTTGCCTCTATCTATTCACTACATTTACAACTGAATAGTAGTATTAAAGGTTCAAATTCAAAATTCAGAATTGAGTCTCCTGCTGCAGCTCACTTACAATGCTGAAAGACATACTTTTCAGTATTTTTCAGAAGTGAAAACTGGACAATACCACCATATGAATATGAAATCTCACAGGAATAAAGCAAAGCCATTAGCTTAGGTTCAAATGTAGACTCATTCTATCACTCTAGGGGCTATGGTGAATCCAGATGCAAGTCCTGTCATTGTGGCTTTTTTTTTTCTCTCCTTCCCAAAAGACAAGAGCCTTCCTTTTCTATTGTTGTTCTGAGACGCTGAAGTCACAGCGTTGAAATAGAAACATGACAAAAATTTTTGCATCGGCAGAAGAGAGGCTGAAACAGAGTTTGGTTTTCTTCCTAAAGAGCAGTCAATAAACAGCTGTAATTAATACAGGAATCTTTTCAATTCAATAATTTTTATATCCTATCTTAAATGTAAAAGATGCTAAAACTAACAGCTGGATTCTGCTAGTCTTGGTATCCCCCAGCTGTTTGGACACTATCAGCATCCAGATTGCAACCTCTAAGAGATTCAGCCAACTCTTGAGAGACTAAGCTGAAAAAAATCCTCCACACAATCTGTTGGGTTATTTTATTCCAAGTATTCTGTGTCAAAACATAAACTCAAGCAAGATAATAGTAGGCGAAAGCAAGAACTCCACAGAAGTTGTGAGGTTTCCTGAATCTGAATCGTCTCTGCTGTCCCTTGTTGAAAGGCACAGAGGGCAAATTGAGGGAATCAAAATTATTTGGAAGGAAGCTAAAGCAGTTTTCCTAACTGGAGAAAAAGCCATCTCTCTCCCAGCTGGAACAGGCACACTTCAGAAATAATAGCTCCTGATATGAACAACACGAGGCGAGGCACTCACTCCTGCCAAGGAGCATTCTCTATTTAGTAGCTGTGGTTTCGTAAGGGCTTCTACGCGCGCCGAGTTGGGAGGGTCAGTTACACAAACACTACAGTCAGGACACCTCTGAGAATAGAGTAACAGTTGTTTTGCTGCAGTAGTGTTGACAATATTTTTTTTTTGATGTGTAAAACAAAACATCTCCTTTTGACTCTAAAAGCCTGATTGTTCTGAAGTCTCATTTATTATGCAAGTGTATTTCCTGGTATAGAACTGCAAAGCAGAACTGCTGTACAACCAAGCACTCAGGTTGTACAGCAAGGTTACAACAAACTGAAAAACAACAAACGCAAAAGATGAACTATGAAGTTGTACTGAACACCTGGCTCACCCAGTTCTAAAGGTTTCGTCCATAAACTGTTTTATCAATAAAACACTCACTCAGCTACCAGATAGGTACTTTTTATATGCAAGGAGAAACTGCAAGTGAAGACAAGCTAGAAGAGATCACTCTAGGATTTAAAGAGCTCTCTGTGAAAACAGAAGCTTCAGCAAGGGGCACAAGTTGAGATATTAATAAAAAAAAAATAGCAAAACTTACTCACAGAACAAGTCAAAATATTGAGTTGGTCCCTCTAATAAATAACATTTGACCATAGGCACCCATGAAGCCTGCATGCATTTTAAAACCCAGACTCAACAGTCTCCAAAGCAAATCCTCTTCACAGGCCCCAAGAGACTTGTCCCCTCCTGTCAGATGCCAGTGTGGAAACCCAGCAGCCACTCTAAAGAGCACTATTTCCCTTGTAACAAACCAGTGATGCTCACGGTACATTTCTTCAACCACACCCAGCCCCAGAGACATTCAGAATCACTGCATATTTGTTATCAAGATAGACTCATTTGAACTCTGCGTATTACTTGTCGATTTATTTGCTGGGTTTTTTTGTACTAATCTTCTGTCTCCCTTACCAGCTGCCGGCATCACTTTTCCTGCATTCCACCCTATTTCTCTTGCTTGGAATCTTAAAACAACTAACAGTACAAGACAAAAGGACAAATTACCTATTTCTTCTACTAACCTATTCTAGCCTCCCTCAACAGCATAAATGAAAGCAGAGGACAGCCTACTCCATTATTCAACTCAGTAAGTATGTTTTTCTCTTTAAAAGATTCTTATTTGTGGCAGGCCAGAACTGCTTTATCCATTCATAGGTTTTAACACTGGTATGAAACCATACATGTTTCCAAACACACCAAACTAATACTGACATACACAATTTCTATAACATACAAACCAAAACATCCTAACAAAGCACTCTGGAAATAAATATTCAAACTATTCACTTTTTATGTGTTTTACTGAAGTTTCTCTTAGGAAATAAATAGCGTTTTGTTCCTCCAGGAAGAGTTTGGCTCAAAGCAGCCACATGTGCTTCTAAGCCCCTACACCAGCCTGGTACGATTCTGATTCAAAAATGCCACAATACCTAGACACATGCTACCGGTCCTCTGGAAAGTACCACGAATAGCAAGCAGTGAGACCTCCACCCCAGGAACAGGTAAGTTATGTACAGTTCTACTAAATCTAGCTAAAACTAGCTAAGCTGTTTACATTGCTTGTGAGGTTGTCAAAAGGAGAAACTATCATGAAGGATTAGAGCTCTCTCTTGCACCTCTGAGCACAAAGAGTCACAGTTACCAACACCAGTCCTCTGAGCACGTACCTGACATCCTAACTCAAACCAGATACTGCCCTAAGGAACCAACTAGGTCTTTCCACTGACTGCAGCAAGCTTTAGGAAAATCTCTTCAAGACAGCAGTGGAGTTGAGCCTGAAAGTCAGATTCAAATGAGAGTTCTCCCAAAAGAGTGGCCCACAATACTAGTTTAAACTCACTTAGACACAGCTCTTGGTTTTCAGTGGACTAGAAAGTTACCAGTTTGCTCTGTTTTCTGAAAGTAGTACTCCTCCCTCGGTTAATTATTTATACATTGGCCTCACACTTGCAACAACAGCTCAAGCACTGCAATCTGCAAGAGCTATCCCTACATCACCCTCTACAAAGACTGCCAAGTATGGCAGAAAAAGGAATAGAAGGAATTCAACTCCCAGATCCTGGTCTTTTCTGTAGCACATCCAGCATGAAGTCCAGGGAAACATCAAATGTCATTCTGTAGCAGCCACCTTCACAAACACAACCAGTAACTCAGATTCATAACCTATAATCATTAACAGGTTTCCTAAACAGTATCAGTGATCAAAGAACTAAACCAGAAACATAGGTTTCTCTTCTTACCTGCAAAGCAGACCACAGAACAGATTAACCAACAGAGAGGAGGAACCTATCTAAAGCTCTACTATACAATGCAAACTACTTACAAGACAACAACATCCAGCTCTGTATCAAACAACGTCTAAGGATAAAACACATTTTACACTATGAAAGGTAATGTCATGCTCAGCAGTATAAGCTGGAGGAAGGAGGAATGGGGGACATTCAGAGCAATGGCATTCCCCTTCCCAAGTAACCCTCACGCATGATGGATGGAGCCTGGCTCGCCAGAGGGTGGCTGAGCACCTGCCCATGGGAAGCAGTGAACGAACTCCTTGTTTTGCTTTGCTGGTGTGTGAGGCTTTTGCTTTACCTATTAAACTGTCTTCATCTCAACTCACGAGTTTTCTCATTTTTGCCTTTCTGATTCTCTCCCCCATCTCATGGTGGGGAGTGAGTGGCTGCGTGGGGCTCAGCTGCTGACTGGGGTTAGAACAAAACGCTTGGCCTGACACTACAGAGAATGATGCTCACTGAGAAAAACAGGAAAGGGCATTGTTCAGCGCACTCTCAACTGAACGTGTTTGTTTTGACTTCTATCAGTGTTTTGAGTATTTGACTAGCACTATATTTGATGTTTATTGTGTTTCATAAAACGGCACCACTGTCTTCTGGTCACTCAATTTGATTATACAAATCAGCTCACATTAACGATGAGATGGGCATAATCAGGCATTTGTAAGGTCAAGTTGAAAATCAGAAATTATATGTGGTAAATTATACCAATTCCTGAGACAGTATTTTTTCAGTACCTCTAGAAATAATATTTGGACTACTTGTCACCACCAGCAGAAGGCAGATTTATGTTACTTACACACCCATAGCATTTTAATGCACGCATCGTAGATAAGTGCCGAAAGACGCAGGAATGTTGGCTTTAGCACCCACGGCAACCAAAGCGCAATCTCTCAACAGCCCCAAATGCGCAACCATTCCATTGTTTTCCCTTGTGCCAGTTTAGATACGACATTATGTGCTACCATAACCTAATCCATTTTGCTGTGTAGGCACAGGCATTTCAAGCAAAGAATTTAGTACTGTGAATTATTCCCCTAACAGTCAAGAGAAATACAGTAGGCAATGATCAGAGGCATTACACAGAGTGCACTGTTAAGTACAGATTAGAGTATGATTCTGTTCCTAAAACAGATTTAGAATGTGTACCTCTCAGGCCAAATAGTTCTAATAATAGAGTACAGCAGCTTCTGGAAACATTAAAACTCCACCATCTCAGCTGGGTGAGCAGAGACAAGTCCAACATCTCTGGGACATGTCCTGTTTTTCATTTTATCCATATCAACATTTTCAGGACATTAGTTTGCAAAAAAAACCCACACTTTTAAAACAGTGTAAAGAGCTTCCCTTAAAATTTGATTAATGCAATACGAAAAGTTCAAACAAAAACAATTACTCTCCAAACACTTGGAATCTTTGTGGCAGTTAAATGAATTTACTCATTCATAGCTAGGTTATCGGGACCTACGCTGTATTCCGTGTAACATAATACAGAGTAAAAAGAAATTGTTCTATTCTTAGTATCCTCGTATACCTTTCGAGATTCCCACTTGGGAACTCTACAATCCAATGCCCTTAACATCTTCTTCTCTATTTACTTAAGGGTAATGAAAGATTACCCTATTTTTCCATGTGAATTGTTAATGCTGACTGGGAATGATTTACCTCATGAGAAAGCAAAGAATTTATGAGAGAAAATTAAAATACCTTTTATTTTCGAAAAGGTAGTCAAGAACTCAAAAATACTAACCAAGTAAGAAATAAATTGTTTTGTCTTTATGCAATGACTATTCTAATGTAAAAATTTTAACACGACCAACATTGTAAATATTGTAGCAAATAACAGGAATATTTATTTGGCAACTAAATACGAGTCGGAACATCTGTTGCTCAAGACTGTTAATTGGTGGCACCTCCACATCATGCCAAGGCAGGAAAATATTTTCTTGGAAAGAACAGAATAGACTGACCTCATCCTTCAGGCTACTATTTTTTTTTAACACTATCCCAGGTGCCCATCACAGTCCAACAAGATTTTTAACAAGTATAGTGTTGCTGAAAGGTTAAAACAACAGCAGGTAGAAACTTTCTACTGTAGTTTCAACGACTCTCTCAACTCTCCATTTTCACTGGCAACAGACTAATATTTAAGAATAGTTTTGAAATCACTAAACTGCTAAAAAAAAATTAAGAGATACATTAAAAAATCATAAATGCCAAACTAAGTTAGAAGCTTTCAAAAGACTTTTTCAGGATAATTTAGCATTGAATCATATATATAAAAAGAATATTTACAATGCATGAAATAATGTAATTGGGAGCAAAAATATGCGACCCTAACATACCGTGTCACAAAATGTTGTAAGAAGCATTGTGGAAATCACTTTGAACAGGTTAACTAACAGGATCAAAATCCTGATACCAACTAGTTTCTAAACAAACACCCACCAGTTGGTGAATTAAGGATTATCTTTCATTCTGTACCTTCTGCCTCTCACCCCTTTCAGATTATTGATATGTAAAAATGAAACCGTACAGCTAATATTTTCTCCTGCATCTCAGTGCTCTCATCTCCACAATGACACACCATTTGCTAGCCAGCATGGACATGCCCACTGCTCAGCTTCCTACATTTGCAGCCCTCTCCAAGAAGAGGCTGCAGCTCAACCCTAATCACCTGCTGCCTGCAGGACAACTAACAGCCAATCCACTGAGGACAGGTTCAGGAGAACATCAGCTTGAAGACAATGCAAACTACTTACAAGACAACATCCAGCTCTGTATCAAACGACGTCTAAGGATAAAACACATTTTATGCCATGAAAGGTAACAGCAAGGCATTCCCGTGATTATGCAATACATCAATTTGGCACAATCTCTCAAGGTGATAGGAGGCAACAGGGAGTCTCCCACAGTCCCATTCTGAGGTGAGTGGGAACTCTCTCCACCCCAGACAACATCTCCCTCCTCAATTCTAAATTAATGTTGGGTTAAGTGCCCAATTTCCCATGCTCTTTCAGCCACAAACTATACATTACAACTGCTTGCAGAGGTAACTAACTATACAAAATTTTAGTATGAAACATGTACGCATGAAAGTATATGGCTTAAACTACTATAAATAAAGTTGAGGCATAGAAAGATGACCATTCTTGACTGAATCAATAGTTTTTAATTTAGATACTAGAAACACGGACAAAACTATTGTGATTATTTTAACTTCCTACTGAATTTTAAGAGACACGTATTGCTTTTAGGAGAGTGTCAGTGTAAACAACTACAATGACAGTTGCAGAGCAGAATGTGTGTCTACCACAAGAGAATCTGGGTCAAAGCAGCAGTGCTATAAAACATTACCCACATTATCCTGTGCCAGAAGAAACACTGAAAAGAGAACAGCCTAGCAAGCAGCTGTTAGCCAAAAATATCCTAAGTCGTATTTATTCAAAAAATATTTGCTCTTGGACATTACTCTTTGGCTCTTCTGTCCCTACTTAAGGAGAGAATTTTATAAGTAGTCTGTCTTTTTCCCATTTAATGACCACTGCCCTAATATGAATGAGATCTATGATAATGGCAGAGAAAACACAAGCTAATGATTTATTAAATATTTGAACATTTTATCCTTAAAAGGTCACCCATAAAAACATTTTGTTGTGCTGAAGATTATATTTTCAAAAACTAGATGAAAAGAGTTCTCTTTTATCAGGAAAAAACACTTCTTTTATTCAATTTATACTGCTCAAGGGGCACCAAGTTTTTTTTGCAAACTGCACATAAGATGTTACAGTGTAGAAAAGAATATATGTAGTTGCCAGATTAAATAGCAATAGAAATTCTGAAAAAGCACTACAGGTTACTATACTACTAAACCCACTGAAATCTGAAAAATACAATCCAATCGCTTGTGCATGTGTGCGTCACGCTTTGTGGAAGATTATTTTTAACATGTAAAAGCCTACAGAGGTATTATCATGCCTCTAGTAAACAAATTGTGTCTCGGTGCAAAATTTTATAGGCTTAAAGAGGAGAAAAAAAAGCAGCCACTTACAAACTGACAATAAAACTCTTAGTTTTCAGGTCTCCTAGCTACCAGTATGGCCAATCAACATAGCATATCATTCATAAAGATCAATACAGATGGACATTTTTATACCTGATCTTATTAAGACAGTCTAGATTTGCAAACAGACAGACAGTCACTAACAAGATTTGGAATGGAGTCTGAAGTCCACAACAATTTTGTTAATAGTATCAGTAATTCCCATGGTATACAGATATAGATATGACCATGTATCCAGATGCCATCACCACACAAGTAGATGAACTTAAATGAACTCTATCTTAAAACAGACATTTAAATAACTGCAACAACAAATTTTTGCAAATAAATCAAATGACAAAAACTAAACAAGCATGTAGGCATAGATGTATATACACATAGATACCCCCTCTGCCTATGCATGCAAAACTGCTCTTAAAAATAATCCTTAGGAATAACTCAAATGGCTCAGACTCAGGGTAACTTTTCTTAGCATTAATTCACAATAGGTTCAAGAATCTTACAAAGGATATCAACAGGCTAATTTTCATCCAGGAGACAAGAGTTTTATAGTAGGTGTGAAAACCTGGATGGAAAAAAGAAACCTGTTGCACTTAATCTTGTGGGAGAGGAGGTGACAGTCACCGACAATGTTCGGCGTTTTCCATGTCTGAGGAATCTTAATGGTTACATATAGTCTGAAAACTGAATTTTGACCGCAAGCAACAACACCGAGCTATGAAAGCCTCTTTAAAAGCCATTAAGTTTTCCCCCCATTTAAGACTGGTTTGGGATTGACACTTAGACCACAGCAGTGTTAGCTTTCCCCGTAAACACTGTAGTGATCTGTATCAGGAATATACAGCACAGCAAAACAAACTTCAAAAGGCCAAACAAAGCAAAGGTCTAACATTTTCACAGAAAATCTTTCCGAAATTAATAAAAAGAAGGAGGAGGAAAAGTACAGTACACTCACCAGACGTGTATTAACAACTGGAAACAGCAATGCCAAGAGAGCCCCATTCAGCATATGCATCTGCAACCTTAGAAAAGAGATGCGATATTTTCACAAACAGAAATAAAATGCAATGTTTTCACATATTTTATGTAGTATCTCTTCAGTAAAAGGCAGCAAGAGAGTTAAGAAAATTCTTTTGGCCTGAATTTTAATGAAATCACTCTTAAATGTCATAACCAGATACCGTTAAAAGCAATAACCAGGACAAAACCCTCTCTTTAAATACACAGTGAAATAACTTCCTAAAGCAGGACTGCTTTCTATAATGAGCTTTGGATTCCTAGAAAGCCTGGACTGCTTGTTTGTGGTAATCCAGTTCATGATGCAAGCTGCTAAAGAGTTGAAATTTTGTTCATTTGTCTTTCAGAGCTTAAAAATAGCATGTTTGATAAAGGTTTTTCTTCTAACTCTATAAACATACAGCTTCAAAGTAAAGCTTGGGGACTTTAGAAGAAGTCTCTCAAATAATTTGTCAAAATGCAACAGTAAGTCCTAAGCAAGGAATAAGGCAGGAAAGTAGTATTACAGTATTGTTTTGTATAGCTTTCAGCCATCTTCTACTGAACCACTGTTCCATCAAACACTATTTTTGTTCACAAAAATAGTATCAGTACTGTTTCAGTCTATTTTGTATTAGACACAAAGTAAAGAATGAACTGTCTGCAACCACTGCCTGTCATAAACTGTTAGGAATTTCAAAGTAACTTGAGAGTGAAAAAGGTATTACAATTTCAAAACCGTTTTTCAAATGTAATTTATATGCTCTCAGGGTTGTTAGAAAACGGAACGGTTCATTCTGAAAAGTAACAAATATTGTGGCCTCCACTCTGTAACCGGGCTTTTACAAATGCAGAGTAAATCCAGAATTTCCTAGACAGCACCGAGGGTGACATGGAGATGCTAACACAGTATCTTTGTATTCTGCCTACTCCCTGCCCAAATAAACAACAGCAGGAAAAAGCTGCAGACAGGAGCCGTTCCAAAACAATGCACGAGGCATGTCCCCAGAATCATTCTTCCAGTCACTGCAATAGGACCAGTTACATCCCCTGGCTGCATCCTGGACTCTACTGCAGTAGTCCATTAGAGCTTCCTGCACATTAGAAACTCTTGTGACTCCTGAAGTTAGTAACAATTCACAATATTTCAGAAAAGACTGCATAGATTTGAGAAACACGTAACAGCAAGAATTTCACTTCCAGCCACAATTTTAAAATTAAACCCATAGCATATGCATGGCCTTCGAGGAAGGCAAGTTACTAATTTTTAGTGAGGATGATAAAAAGGTCCAAGGCCCATGACATAAATCACAGCAGCTCATACACTAATCTGTAGAAAGACGCCCGCATTCTCATCTGTTGCTGAGCTAATTCATGTTGCTAAGCAAGGCTAAAACCACCAGTACAAAAGAAGAAAGAGTATGGGGCTCAACACCCAAGATTTAAGCCCTGAGCCTTTTCAAGGTGTCATTTTTGAATCCAATCAATATGTCTCTCCAACCGGATATGTACCTTAATATTTCATGACGTGAGCTGTGATTAACTTCTGAAATACATTATGCAAGTAGACAGAAATATAGTAAGGACGAGGCATTACCTGAAGAGAATCATTGCAATCCGACATGGAGGACAGGCAAGAAGAAAAATCTGAAATGTTAGAAATAAATTTAAATTAATGATATGATCTCTCAAACTCCATTTTCTATATCCTTCTTTTCCAGTTCTGTATGCCACAAATCATTTCTAATCTGAAGAATTCTTTCACAGCAGAGTTGGAAAAGACTAAAAAATTTGAACTGATTAAAACGTCTCACATTTCCTAAATAGAAAAGGATTTAAGAGGTACAGGCTGCATCTAGGGTTCAGCTTCTGCTAGTGCCTAGCAAGTCAAATTCTAGCCTGTTTGATGCATTATCAAAGGTTCTTACAAAGCAAATTACTGTATTGCCATTCCTTTTATTATAGCAGCTCCCTTAGCCCTCAATCACGATTAGGTCCTTGTTGTGCTAAAGACCAAGCATTTACAATGACAATACTCCCCTTCATGCTGTGCAGGATTCAGCTCCTGAAGATCTCACACAAGATAGTTACCTATAAATGCCTCTTAATACTTCCCGAAGTAAGGCTACCACAGTATCTGATCCATGCACAAGCTTAGCAATCATCTTGAAATACGTCCAGTGCCACATGCAAAGTACTAAAGCGCTAAAAAAGTCACCAATTATTAGCGAGCTGTTTCACGAGACCAAAAGTAACTGAATACAACTGAAGCAGCATGTTTGTCTGTCTTTACGGCCATACATACCCCTAACATAAACAGGATCTGATTTAAATTTTTATGTAATTAAGTATTGTTGACTTGCAACAATGTTCATCTAAATTTAAAGGATAGCCATCATCTTTTGATATTGCTGCCTAAAAACTCTTACAGCAACTTTAAAAACTTTGTATCCACAAGTTTCTTTACTCTAGATAAGAGGAGATTACTACACAAGTGTTCAGTGATAAAAGTCCTACTTTTTACATTGTCCACTACAGCAAAGAAGAAATTCTGGCCGAGTATTTTGGAAAAAAAACCGGACCACGCTTTTTACTGCTGTTGCTGAAATAAATTCACAATAGATTATTTCACTGATAACCTACAAAAGAAATTATCACTAAGTTACTTCAAGCGAGAACACTGGAGAGTACTTCTGCTTTGTGAACAAGTCAGATTGGACAATTCACCAAACATGTTTCTTTCAAGTGTTGCAGGGCTGGGAAGAAGCCTCTGATGTAAATTAAAACGAATTACTATTAGATCATGCACTTGCTGCAGCAACAGTAGACATGCTGAAGCCGGCATCACACTACCGAGCCCTTGTGTTGCTGTCATTACCAAACACATGAACGCACAAATTCCAAATATTTTAATTCCAGTGCAAACTCTTACACACAGCCATTTATTTCTCTGATCCACTTACTTGTATGTTTAATTCAAGTCAGTCTCACTAACAGTTTAGAACCTGCACACAGACACACTGTTCTTCCTAAATCACACACAACTCTAATGAAGGCACAGCAAGAAAGAGGTAGCAATTAAATTTAACTGAATGTACCTCAAGACATTTTCTTTGTGAATACTGTTAAAATCCAATCAGAATTTCCCTGAAGTCCTGTATCTAAAAAGAAAGTAATTTCAGCTATTCTGGGTAGGTTAAAGAGGAAGAGAACATAATTGATGCATGATGACAATCCACTAATGGCTACTTTTTGTCTTGCTAAGGGAAAAAAAAAAATAAAAATAAAATAAAAAAAAAAAAAGAGTATGCCAGAAAAATCTTGCGAGAGGTCTATAAATCACTTTGTACATAAGACTCACACAGCTTCTAGGAAAAATGTCTAACACTTACTATGCTTTATTATTCCATCATTGCATATTTTTGCAATAAACTTTGTTTACTAAAGTTCCTTGAATTGTGGACTACATTTTCCCTTCCTTGAGGACCATGAATATCTTCTACAGGTCTCACTATAACAACCATTTCTTTCCCATGCTACTTGCATGTATTCAAACGTTTTAAACACTCCATGTTGTATGTTAGCAAATGGAGATACAATATTTATTCTCACCAGCTCATTCACAGTTTTAAATTCAGATTACTTTACGATTTCCTCAATTCAGAGATCTGACAGAAGATACATGTTACTTTTGAAACATATTTCATAACTTCATGGAAGAAACTCTGCTCTTCCAATATAGATATTATTTTCTTTTTATTTACTACATCTTAAAAAAAAAAGACCTTTTTCTCTACATGCACAAAATAATCAGACCAGAACTACGTCTTAATCAGACCACTCATTTCTTTTTCTGACACACCAGAGTGCTCCAATTACCAGATGGTAGAGCAAATACTACAACACAAGTCTATATACTGTCTGAATCTCACCACTGAGGATAAAAAATAGCCAGTATTAAAAAAAAGTTGGTGTTGTTATAAAGACTGAGACGGACATATGAATTTAAAATACTTCACTAACATTGAGACAGGCAAAGAAGAGAACAAGATTGACAGCTGCTTATTTCTCTCTCTTTTCCCCTCTACTGAAAGAAACACGGTTTCAGGAACTGATGAGGGAAAAATATGTATTTAATATTTTTAAGCATGCAAGTCCCTCTGTTACAAGGGATCTTTCAGAAAATAAGCCTGACTTTTATTTTTTAATGGAAGCCCAGTGGAGAAATCGTAACTAGATTGTTTATGTTAAAATTTTAGGATAACGAAAGAGGTCTTCTGGGGTTTCAGTTTCGGCAGTATAACATGGAGTATACTTTCTCTCTAAAAATGTACATACTTTCCAGGATAAATAAACCACATCTTCTTAAAGGGGATGTTTTACAAGATTACCCTTGTATCTGATTTTCAAAGAACTATATCCCTGAGTAGATTCAAACATTATAAAAGGTGTCATCAGTCAGCTCAGAGCAATTAGCAGTCTTAAAATATCTAGTTCACAGCAGACAAGCTCACAAGCTCTAACACAAGTGTTCACATACTTATCCCATAATCATATTACATTTCACTGTCATACTGGAAATAAAATCCTTTGCCTTGCAGGAGGAAACAGCTATGTTTTATAAACCAAACAATGTCATATTAAATTAGCGGCATGGCTGTGAAGAGTTCCCAGCCTCTGTTTTCCTGCCAGAACTCAGGAGGTTTAACACACTCAGGCTGGCACAGATGTTAGTCTCTCTTTGCTGCACATCGCAGAGTTCCACTGTAAACAGGGCAGCACACTGCAGGACCTTCTCCTTCTTCAAGGCAGAATAACTCAGCTTTCAATTTGGAAGAAACAACTAATGTCCCTCTTTACTCTTTCAGATCTATTACCTGTTACACTTTCACACATTACAAAAGCAAAGGCCAAAAAAAATTAACTGGAAATCCAAAATGTACAAAACTAGCTATTTCGGGAGGAAGAAATAAGCTACGAAGTATACACTGTCCAATAGGCTGAATTCTGCACACAGTTCTGGTCATTCCTTTCCCCTTTAGCCTCTCTCAGAACAAAACAACGACCAACCAACACAGATTTAGAAAGGGGTTACAGAGGTCAACAAGAATGATCAGAAATTCTAGAACATCTTCCATATATGGACTGCTTTAATACATTAAGACTCTTCAATTTGTAAAAGACCAGAGGCTAATGAGAGTGAGAGAAAGTGAAGGTACAAAATCCTAAGCGGCCTTGAGGAAACAACCCCACCCAGGGCTTCCTGTGTACACAACACTGTGAGTCAATGTCTGGGTGTTTTCCACAGGACCAGAAGATCCTACAACTCAGGCAATAAATGGCTAAGAAACTTGTTAACACCAGTCAATCCACAAACTGAAGTTTACTTCAACCTCGACGACCCAGATGAAAACAAAACTCAGAAATTCTGTCAATATACTTCATAGTTGCTCTGCAAGATCATAAATACCATTGTCCATCTCCATGGGAAATATTTCTGGCATGAAGAACTGCATGGTCAGCACTGCCCTGCATAAGCCCAAAGACAAAGATCACACCACAACACATGATAGATCAGCAGGGCTGTTATAATTTGGAGACTGTAATGTACAGGATTGTAGCGCTTAACTATTTCCCTCGCTGAGACAAGATCTTAAAGAGACTGAACTCATGATTGCTCTGAACTAATCCAGGACTGGGCTGCACATCACATTCACATTGCCATCTTTTAACCATGCACTAAGAAGGAGAGAAAGCTCCAAATGGTATCTACAAATCTGGGACAGACTGGAAGGCAGAAGGAAAAGGATGGTATTTTTCCATCTGTAGGAATATGTTTTTAAAATTTTCTAAAAGAAACGTGTGCCATCCTGTCATTCGGTATTTGATGGAGCTCCCAAGAAATACCTTTTGAGTTAAGTACACTTTAGAGATTCTGATTGTATTACTCATTTGTGTCAGTGCAGCAGGTAGAAGAGTCTACCTGTAAAAGGACTATTCTGAACAGGAACAGTCAATACCAATACGAAGGTAACATCGCATTAGTTCAATCACTGTGAGGGTGGTGAGGCACTGGAACAGGTTGTCCCATTCTTGGAAGTGTTCACACCCAGTTTGGATGGGACTTGGAGCAAGGTGGTCTAGTGGGAGGTGTCCCTGGTCATGGCAGGGGAGTAGGAACAAGATGATCTTTAAAGTCCCTTCTGACTCAAACCACTCTATGATTCAGAAAACTTCTTTGACAGAGAGCAATAGGTAGATATCACAAAGTACTATACCTGCCCTCCACAAATCCTGTTAAGTTCACTCCCATTTTAATCACTAAAAGAAAGAACAGCCAAACAAGGGAAAGGTTACGGCTAAAAAGGAACTAGGTAGCTGAGAAAAATACAGATAATTTTTCACAAATTCAGTTTTACAAGTCAGAGTTTACAAAAAAAAAAAAAATACTCCTTGATATTGCAATATTGTCTCTAGGTAAAAATCAAACTCAAATGCATGCAAGAAACCCTAAATATCAACAAAAATAAACCAGTATTTTGCAGCAAGGTAGGTTTTGTTGTTGATTAAATCTGTTTACCTACTGCCAAAATATCACAGGAATAGGTACTCAAATTTCAGACGTGTGGAAAAAATCCAATACCGAAACACCCAAAATCCACAAAAGACTGCAAAATCATGAAACCAAAAAGAACTATGTTAACTTTAATCTGACCTCCCTCTAATACAATTCAGCTTCCTAATCTCTATGCACTGTATTAACCCTAATATTTTCACTTCTTGTGCTTCAAGCATTACATGTGCTGCAATTATCACATTAATTTGGAGATATTAGAGGTTCCCATTATTTGATTTTTTTGAGTTCATACTCAAAATTTTATTCAAACAATCTCTTTGACAGTTTGCACATCTAGACTTCAGCAATGACAAGTGCATCAGTATAAAGAGGTGGGGAAAAAAAAGTAAAGAACACAAACCATCAAACATATCTGGCTTCCTATTTTCTATTTAACTGGATTGCTAGACTGAAAATATTAAGAAAAGAGGGGGGCTGTTGTTTATAGTTGTGATTTTTTCATCCAGCAGTGGGGTTTTTTTCCTCCTTTTGATTGAAAAGGTTGTGACTGAAGAGCATAACAGCAATACTGTGCCTGAACTGAAGTAAAATGCCTCTTCAAATATCTAAGCCTGGATACCATTCTCTTCATTGAATGTTACTGCCTCACTCCACGAGCACACTAAATAGGGAGAGCTCATGGATTCCTTTTTGTCTTTCTTTTTTTTTCCCCCTACGACTTGGCCGAATCTTCGTTTCTTTTTTATTCCAAAACTTTCCAAACCTCTACAAAATCTAACACCTAAGAGCTCCCTTCAGAAGTATTTTAATGATGTTGTTTTTCAGTCAGTACACTGAAGCAGAGTGCAGTCAAACTTGTCAGGAGAGGCTTTTCTTCTACCAGTCTTAGTCCTGCTGAGATAGGAACACACATAACAAAGATGATGTTGTTTGATCAGAAACAAACTAAAAAGACAACTCAAAAGGAAGCAGGGAAGAAAAGAACGAATCACGCAACTCCAACCATTCCAGATTAAACATCACACCAAGTAGCACTTACAATACCAATGGGAGCACTTACAGATGTCTGAGGAGAGTTGTTTCTGGCAGAAGATTGCTAAGCACCCTACCAGTAAAACCACTGCATCTAACATGCAGCACAAATTTCATTTACCTTTCAAAACAGCAGCTTGTCCATCCTCGAGCCGCCTGTTTGATTTAGTATCTTGCTGCAGCAGACTGGAAACCAATCTTTCTTTTCAAACATTCCAGTCATGATCACTTAACCAGATCATAAATTGATTGGTTTAGTATACTGTTTCAAAACTAAATCTTCAGGAGGTTAGATTTTAATTTCTACTTGCAATATTCAGAGCCATGTGAAAAATTCATGGAAACTGGATTCACCCAAAACTGGAATTAATATTTTAAAAAGAAAAACAATGGGGAAAAAAAAAAAAAGACAGGCTTTGGTCAATCTGCACTGAAACAAAAATTTTCATCCTTTCTTAGGTATATCAAAGCACCCTCTAGAGCAAAAGAGACTAACAGGTGTGTTTAAAAGGCCAAGATACAGTGGAAAGGTTAAGTGTGTTTTACCATACATGTGAAAACCATCCTTTTTCCACTGCAGCGGTAAAACACAAGGCAAGGAATGTTCACGCAGTTGGATAATTTACAAGATGTAGAAGATTTTGTTAATTTACGCTAAAATTATTTTTTTAAGTACGTTCAAAACAATCACCCTATCATTTATCAGAAAGTAATGGTTTAACAACTCCATCACACAGGTTTGATCCAGCATCTAGGTATGCTATATGTCAACTGCTTCTGTATAAACTATCAATTCAGCACAGAACACCCAGATCACTTAAAAGCCATCTGTTTGTCTTCTAAAAGGTAACATTTAAAAAAAATAAATTGTGGTTTGACAAGTTCAGACTGCCAAATCTGAAAAGAGAATAGAGATGAAAAGATGTTACATTCTCACTGCTAAACAGCAAGTTGAATGTATTTTTTAGCATAAAAATCACAGCTGCCTCAGTGCAGCTGTCAGGTTCAGAGATTAATTAATATGTCCTGTGGAATTGTTAATCTAGCGTTAAGAATACTCATGATTCAAAGCCACATTGCTGGCAGAGCATTAAATAGTACTACAATAAAAGTAGCTTTTGTGTTATATAAACCAGACTCTGGGAACATAAGAAGCTGCCTGTCCCTTCTTCCAGCCTCCCAGTTTCCCAGTTCTATCCAGGGATGAAAAACGTGTACCAAGTTGAACATTTTCCATCCTCTACGGTCTAATTGCCTATGTTCTTTGGGACATTCTAGAGTAGTCTCCCCTTACACAGGCTTAATTTGTTTCCTTGACAAATCTTCTTCCCTTTTATAGCCTTAGGTGAAAGATTTCTAGACGTCTCATAATTTCAGGATTAATTATTAACATAAGACTCAAGATCGTATACGTGTACAGTAGCATTTGTTATCACATCTTAGGCATCAGTATTTCAGCAAAAAAAAAAAGCATCACTGAGGTTATTTTTCTTCCTTTTTCTCTAATCGCTATCTGCACCAGCTCTTCACTAGTAGTGGGTTACTTCATCCCCCATTCTTAACATAATGCATTAGCAAAACCTGACAATCAAAACCCTATCTGGGCATAAAAGAACAAAGCAAGGTTGAATTAAAAAAAAAAAAAAAAAGTTCAAAAGTCTTTTTCTATTAGAAAACTTAATTTGCACTGTATTTAGATTAACTTGCATTTGCATGTCAGTGCCACGGTGGAAGCTTGCATGAGTTCACAATAAGGTTCTCATGCGCATATTCATATTCGTTCACTTTTGTTACTTTTTCCCCCCAAGCAAAACGCTTCATATTAGCTTCCCATAGAAGCAAAACCACTGTAAAGTCCTGCTCCACTCTGCCTCAAGTCACCAATACCCTTGCCTTGTCACCATTCACAACTCCTCAATTTGTAAGATTTTACAGCAGACATTTATAATCCTTAAAAACAGCAGGATAATAAATCTATAATAGCTTTAATATTACAAATCATTTTTTGCCAAAGAAACGGTAAAGCAATCCACAAAAACCTAAGGCATACAACAGCATATTCTTGATAATTTAAGTTGGCATTTCGCTCACTACCAAAGTATTAAAATATAAACAACTAAATTCACTTGACACTAATTACTCGGCAATCTGAATAAATGCAAACTCTTACCACATCCATCTAAAGCCCCGAGGAAGTGTCAGGAGAAACATGAGTCCTATTTACATTCTTGACAGGTTTCAAATTCATGGTACAGAACTTGTTCCCAGGGAACATCAACAGAGTTCAAATTGCTACAACGAACGTGGCTGATGTACAACCACTGCAGTAAAACTCATCATCTGTGACCAGGACTGTAAATATGTACAGCAGTACAAGGAAGACAAAAAGCGAGGGATTTTTAGAATGGACATCACCAGATAAAAGTCATCTTCATCCCTGGAATTTGTAAGGTGTCCAACATGGTTACTGCTGCAAGTTGACTTAGTCCACAATTCCACTAAAGTTCCTACAGGCCTCAGGCAGCTATCACCAAAACACCAGTCTAAGCTACTGGCAAACAACCTACATGCAATGATGTATGAAACTGCTAAATAGGTTAAAAAAATCCATCCTGAAAATATATTACAGCCAACAGTGATACATTACAACACCGGATAGCACACTGAAACAATTATTCATAGCTCCCTTCTCAAAAAAAAAAAACCCAAACCAACAAAAGGTCTGTCTCTCCATAAGACATAGCTCAAATTACATGTTACACTTTCATGGATGGTTACTTTGAACCTGTGACGACCTCATCAGAACAAACCATTATCTGATTATCTAATTATTCATCTAATGGCCTTTAGATAATACTCCACATACTTACACTGACGGTTAAGAGAAAGTTAAACTTTTTCATCTAGAATTTCCAGACATGCAATTCCAACTCCTTTTTCCAGAGTACGATTACTTTTTGTAAATTCCCCACTTTATTTTCTTTTCTCCTAAGAATGTACAGAGTAAAGACAATTACCAAAGTATGCATTTGATCCTCAAGCACAGCAGGTATCTCCAAATTCTAACAACTTCTAAACAAAGGATTAACCCAGAGCTTTAAAACTCCAGTTCCTCAAGCAGACTATTCACTGGTAGCACACCCTTCCTCAGCACCTGGACTAAGGATGCACATTTCCAGCTCAAAACAAAGCATGTACTGGCTAAATCTCGTCTAAATTAAAGGGGCTGAACTGTAATCTCTTCAAACAAAGAAAACGGTGATACACAGCCTTAAGACAGGTTTGCTATTCTTTTTATACAAAATTAAAAATTAATTATTATTTCTGAATAAGAATTCTCGCTTTGCCTCACACTAGTATTTCTCCATTTCTCTACAAATGTTGCAAGATAATGAAAATAAGCACAACAGCAAAATAAACTATATACAGTGTTATAATCTTAACAGAAAAGCTTTCCCTGAACTCAGTAAGTAATTATTACATTAATTTAGGTATCAGTTAAAGCCTCTAAACTTCAGTTTACAGGGTTTTTTAAATAGAACAAAATAATTGCTTAAAAATAAATTGTAACAATTAAGAGAAAATTGGCAATTATGGGAACCAAGGGCAGATTAAACTATACAAGCAAGACTTTTTTTGAAAGCCAAACTAATTTCTTGAGTATCCCAGACTCAGTATAAAGGCACCAATGATCTGTCTGATGACCTGTCATTTCATATCTATGCCCTTTGAGCTGTTATCATCTCCCGAGTGGCAAATTGCACTCTTTTGCAAGAGATCTGCCCTTCTTCATCACACACTATGATAAATTTCCTCTCTGGCAATCAGCTTGAAGAGGAAGTATCACAAGTGAATTTGCAGTTGTAAAGGCTTGTGTATTATGCAATCTAAACACGGACCTGCATACTTCATAATCCAATGTCTGTGATTACGTGTACCTTCCATTTAAGTTTGAAGCGATCGATTTTATATTTCAGACAGCATTTCAGAACACTTGAAAGGATTGTTGACCTTGCTACAACAGTCTGACACACCTCCTAAATGTACTGATTAGACTTATATTTTGAAAAATGTAGACATACTCATAGGAAATTTTACCTTCACTGCTCCATATCTTGCCCAACAATCTTAACACATTAAACAGTAAAGAAAACTATTGAAAAACATCCTTGATTCAGAATATTGCTACTCTTTAAAAACTAAATAACTCATTAAACTTTTACTTGTAGGCTGTTGCTCATGTAACCCAGTAAGTTTATTCAGTACCATTTTTATAAAAACTTACTGCATCTCTGCAGTGGAAGGTTCTTCACACTCACTCCCAAATAACAGGATACGAATGCCCCTTTAATTTTAATTCAAGGTTTTGAAGAGACGATATAGAAAACTCTACACAATTTAACTGGATTCTTCCAAATACTACAAAGCATTTAAGAGCACCGGATGCAAAATAAACCCAGATTCACACTCGAAAAATCACATTTGACCACATCATCATTTGTGTTTTTTTAAAAAAAAATAAAAAAGAAAGATGAGATAAGAGGGAAGAGAGGGGGAAATAATTAATTCATTTGTTCAGACATATTCCCAAATGATGCAGAATTCAAACAAGCTGTTTATTATGTAAGTTCCCAAAACAGCCCATTGTTTCCAAAAACACAGTAGCCTTTTTTGCATAGGACAGAAAGGAACCAGGTCCCTAATGAAAGTAACACTGGAAATAACGAACACAAGATTTAGTATTTACTGAACTGCAGATGCACTTAGCACTGGTTTTAGTTATGCAAAGATCAGACTGAGATCACTGGATGGAACAGGACTCCCCTATACTTCTTTCCCTCGCCTTTTTTCCACCCATCACTTTGCCTTTAGGTTACTTCTCTTTGACTAAAAATATCCCTGTTTAATCATCCAGTTGTTTCCTATAAAAAACCTTCATTATTCCAGACAAATGTCAGTCCTTAGCTGCCTTAAGTGTAATAATTCAGTGTAGAATTGGAAGAGAATTATGATGATTTACCAGCTGTGGATTTACCACCGAGAAAAGATTCCATAGAAAGAACACTTGCAAACCTCTTCCCAAAACAAACAAACAACAACAAAAAAATCCCCCAACCTCATTTTACAAATCGGTATTAAGTCATCATTCTGGAAGAAGGCATTGGTGTATTAAAATTCAAGGTGAGGCTTGACGGGGCTCTGAGAAACTTGATCTAGTTGAGAATGTCCCTGCTCACTGCAGGAGGGTTGGACTAGATGACCTTCAGAGGTCCCTTCCAGCCCAAACCATTCTATGATTCTACGACAACTAACAACAGTTAAGAGAGGACTGGCTGTATCTATCATTTTAGGATTAGATTGCAGTCATGTTTCTGACACGTTCCTAAACAAAGTTTCAAGAAATTTATATACACACACTTTTAATTTCTACAAACTCTCTGGTCATAACCTTCAGTGTTCAGAACTGAATAGTCTCAGTGAAACACCAAGAAACCAGCTTCAAGATCCAACTCATAAAGCTAAAATTCAAAATCACATAATCATTAAGACTGGACATGACCTTTTGAGATCATTTCACCCTACCATTGTTACCAACAAACTCCCATTTAGATGGCTTCATGTTATAGTTTTGTTACATTTTGTTTTCGGAATTTCTCTTCTGCAATACAGACTAACGTTATCTCTAGGTCCTGGTTTATATTTGTTAGCATTTAATCTTAGTCGCCCCTTAACTCCAGTATGATGTCTTACAAGGCATGAGACACTTGTGTTTAGCATTTTCGTTGTAACGTTGTGAATAAAGGCTGCAAAATACATGTGTCAGAAATGACAAACTGGGAGTACAGGAACAAATCATGAAGAACACTGTCTTTTTGATGGAAATTCTCACTGCTCCTTCGTTGAACCTGAAATAAAGAACTGCTACCTGAACACAAGTCTCATGACTGAAAAGTGATAAAGTGGATACTTTAAAGAATATAGAACAGATAAACTGGGTTTGATGTAACTGGTTTTGACATTGCAAGGAATAAATTTTTCCTTTCACCTGACTAAAGCAATGCCGTAAGAATTCTGATGCTTATGCACAGGAAGACACCACCAACGTATATATATCCTGTTCAACAACCACGCTCTGCAGGCTGCTAAAAGTCTCCTCTACAGAACTTAGTAGAGATCAATAGTGCTGTCACTGGCTATCAAGTGAGTCCTCCCTCTTACACTGCTAAATCAGAAACTTAGAAAATTTCCTTCATATCTTCAATTTCAATACCATAATTATGGGTCTTAAAATACTTCAAAAGGATTAATGTCTTGAACACAGAACATTTAGTCCCACAAACATATGCTGACCGTTTTCCTGCTATGCAAAGAGAATAGGTCTGCAGCACCCCAATGGGCTTAGCATTTCCCTTTCAGGAGACTTTTATGCCAGGTTTACAGAAGTATCATTGACCTCATCATATCCTCAGTCCTAAAAAGAGAATGTTTATTTTCTTCAAATAATTTTCAATACGATCACTCTTTATGTAAAGAAAGAGCTAAGTATGAATTCCTTCATAGACCCTCTCCTCCTCTGCTGCACCACACAATAACTAAATAACTGTACTGCACAAAAACATCCCCACTGGATATCTGCCCAAAAAAGCGCAGATGTTTCCATTCACCTTTGGTTTAAAATATATATAAATAATTTTTTAAGAAATTGATTTCTCTCAACGATACTGCACTGAGGTCACTGGTGAAGAAACAGTATTGCTCTTCTTCCTTCAAAAGCCATGCAAGAAGCCAAAACCCCGATTAGGGCTAGTGGCAGGGCAGCAACAAATTCTCTGGATCTGATTAATCATGGGAACTGTTTAGGCAGTTAGATATATTAATCTGATTGATACTTCACCCTTGTGATGACACATTTAAGCTAGCTCTTCCCACTTACGTAAAAGACTTGATTTGAACACAGGTTGGCGTGATAGGCAGAAATTAAGACACCTGATCAAAACAGACTCATTTGTAGAACTGTTTCCAATCTATTACACGGTTTTGTCTGCCCAAGTGAACTACAGATGTACTTCCCGTTTTATTTTGCGATTTCATTTCACCTTGTTTTTTTTTAAAAAGCAGGACTTTTGCTCTAATGCAAAGAAAATCTGAAGGATAATTTCCAGTTTCAAATATTTTTGGGTTAAAGGACAGAGCCTTTGTTTCTTTGAGGTGAAATAGCCTCAGCTGAAGAAAAGGAAAGCAGAAATTGCGTGGAAGAAGAGACCTTCACCAACAGCTACTGTTGGCTTCCCTTTGAAGTGATCTTGACTGCTGTAGCATGTTTCATCTCTCCACCTCCTACTTTGCTCATCCTACTGTTTAGATGCAGCAGGAAGATTATGTACATGCTAGTGTAAGAACAGAAGTGAAGGATAAACTGTATTTCCATATATTTCATCTTCCCAACCTGCAGCCCTCAGCAAATTCAAGCCAGAAAAACAATGCTTGCAAGATTCCATACTATGTACTACTTTTCTGCTGATGGAGGTCATCAGTGATCTATGGATCTCACCTGTTTGTGAGAACAGCATTTTCTATTCTTGAAACAAGGATCAGGTGAAAGTAAATGCATTTTCAACCAGAGATTTGGTCAGTAGTCATAGCTGCAATTCCACCTTTTCACTTGACGTTTTTTTCATAGATTTCAATTCGGCTGATTAAAAACTAAGTCAATTTTAAAATGTTTATATCAATTCTTGGTATTTGTACTTTTGCTCTGCACTCATGGCCCACAAGCCGACTATGGGAAAACACTGCTTTGTAAGGATAAAACCAAACTTCCTGGTGACTGTACACAAGGCTTACCTGCATCATAGTGACTACGTGACAGGGATTCAGGAGGTAAATGACAGTCCTGGTGGCAAACTTGAATCCCACCTCCAGCCCAAAGATGAGACAGACCACCACCAGCAACACATTCTTGCCCAAGCTCTCCTGCTTAGTCTGGGGCTGCTGCAGCAGATGACCCTCCAGCTCCCTGAAATGCAGCTGCCTGATCTTCCACAGGGAGAGAAGGATCTCCACGATGCCCACAGTGAGAAAGACCAAACTCTCCAGAAAGCGCTGCTGCCCAGAGAGAAAGGCTGCGCATTCTGGCCCCCCATTACCAGCAAAGCTGGGGTCCACGCCCCCGTACATCCAGTCCAGGAGGTTATGGAGGCTGTAACGAGACATGATGGGACGGTGCCTCTTCTCCTCTCCGTCACTGTCCAGGAACAGGTAGGAGTAAGATGGAATCAAAGCCAAAATGCTGTCGAGCCGATGAAACATGAAACGCCAGGTCGGCCCCTCTGTAGTCCCTTCTCTTTCCAAGCTTCAGGAGAAGAAAGCGACTCGGCTCGGGGCAACGCTAATTTGTGAATTTTCCTCTCGATACGAAGACGAGACCTGTAAGCACAGGAAGGGAGGAGCCACCGATGAATGGAGCCTGTGAGCAGCGGCGAAAGTCTCTCGCCTCAGGACCCCTCCTCTTCCCCGGCCGTTACTAGCCGTCAGCTCCCGCCAACACTCGCCGCTCTCCCCTCCCCGGCCGTTACAGGGCTGCCCTTCTCCGCAGGACAGAGCCCCGACCCGCCCTCGCTCCGCGGTCCCCTCGGCCGGTCCCCTGTCCCCTCACCCGCCGCCTGCGCTACCTGCTCCCCCTCGCGCCCCTCNCTCTCAGCGGCTGCGCTGGTACGGCCGGGAGAACGAGCCCGAGCGGGCGGGCCGCTCCCCGGCTCTCCCTGCCCGGCGCCGTAGCATCACCCCACCGACGTGCCCGACTCGCACCGAAAAATGGACGAGCCCCCCCGAATTGGCTGCGCCCGGCCGCCCGCTCCTCCCTCCGCCCCGGCTGCTCCCGCCTCCTGCCGCTGCCTTCGTTTCCCACCACCTTCTCTTCCTCCTCCTCGGCGGGCTCCGCTCGCCTCTCCCGTGTTCTCTCCCCGTCCTCGGCTTCCTCCTGCCTGTTGCCTCTGCTCTCGCTCGGCTGCTCCCCTTCCTCCTCCTGCTCGCAGCCTCCCGCGGCTCGGCCCGGCGTCCCCGCCCGCCCGGCTCCCCTCCGTGCCACCGGCCGAGAGGAAGTAAAGGGCAAGGCAGAGTCCTCCTCTGCGGGCCGGTGGGGCTGCGGCCCGCGGTGCACGCCCAAGATCGCCGTGCTGTTGCCGGCCGCTGCTACACGCGGCGCTAAGTCGATAGACTAGTTTCTCAAGTGCCCAGGCGGCAGCGGGCAGGAAAGCGCCGTGGCTTGCGGCCCAACGCGCGCCAGGAAAGGCCAAACTTGAGAGGGGCTTCGCCTCAGCCCCGGGCCGGAGGCAACGTCAAGTGCCTGCAGTGAGCCCTTCTGCGGCTGTGTGCACGGGGAAGAGAGCGACTCACCTGCGGCAAAGCTGAGCCTTGCGCAGCGGAGGCCGGGTTTGGAACCTGGAGGCAGCTGGCTTGTGGCTTGGTCAAGTAGTTGACTGAAAATATGCAGCTGTGTTTCTGTCTGAAAGGCAAAGGTCGGCGTTTCCCAGGTCGCCAAGAAGGCCCACAGCATCCTGGCTCGGATCAGCACTGGTGTGTCCAGCAGGACTAGGGCAGGGATCGTCCCCCTCTACTTGGCACTGGTGAGGCCACACCTCGAATCCTGGGTTCAGTGTTGGGCTCCTCCAGGAAGAACGTTAAGGGGCTGGAGAGTGTCCAGAGAAGGGCAGCAAAGCTCGTGAAGGGTCTAGAGCACAGGTCTGGTGAGGAGCGGCTGGGGGATCTGGAATTGTTCAGCCTGAAGCAAAGGAGGCTCAGGAGTGACCGCACTCTCAACTCCCTGAAAGGAGTGGCTGTTGTCAGTTTGATGAGGTTTTTGCCACTTACATGACATTTTCATTAGAATGAGAAATGTGGTCTGGAAAAATGTATTATAAGGTCTATCCACCATTCATTCATGTTCAGTTTGTAATCACTATTAACCCTATCCTAGCCAAACCCAGGACAACCACCAGTCCAAAAGATCTAGTTCTCTGATCTTCATCTTCTGGGTGGCTTGGGCACAGTTTTCTCTCTTTCAGTTTCTTCTCCTTCTTCGAAAAAGGACTCTGAAATGCTAGTATTATTGACTGAACACTGAGCCATTGCTCCCTTCTGTTTGTTAACCATGTCTTCTCATCCTTTCACTGAGTAATTGAGGCTTTTACTTGGATCCATTCTAAACATATTTATCTCCGATGTCAACAGAAATGGTTCTCTAAAAGCAATAAATTCTTCTAACTAAAATATTTGCACAAGAGCCTGAGGCTTATTCTTGTATCAAATATGAAATTTATTTTTCTGTTTTTGGCTTCTTGAAGTAAAAAAAATGGTGAAATCTAATGTTAATTAGACCGACCTAAAAAGACTGTTTAAAATCAGATTAATTTTGTGTACAGCATGGGTCAGATATCACAAAAGTCACAACTCCCCATTTCTTAGGCACGAGCACACCCCTGTCACTAATACATAACGACTCAAACTTGCCCACCTTTAAGGTGAACCTGCCCTATGGTCAGCATCCCAGTACAGCAAAAGTCTCCACACTGCATGGATAAATCAGTAAGTTACATGATTCCAGCTCCTCAGCTGGCTTCTCTGAAGGCCACCTCCACTTGGATGCTGCTACTACAAGAGGAACAACATCCAAACAGGGAAGAAATCTTAGAAAGCAGAGCAGCTACAGGTTGCTTGCGGCTTAGGGCCAACCACGGGTGTGAAGGTTTTGAAGGACAGTGCTGCTGCAACCTCGCAGATAACAATAAACCAATAGAAGCCCAACTGCAAAACTTGCAAACTTCAGTACAAAATGCAAGACGGGATCTGAAAGGAATAGAGTGGGGCAACTGGTTGTCACATCTATTTCCTTCTGTTCCCCCAAAACTGAAACAAATTATCAGTTTGGTATTAGCATTAATTATTGTTTTGCTCAAGTACCCTCAAACTGTCTTGCTTAAATCCATGGGTGCAAATACTATTCAGCTCCAATCTAAAGTGTGCGAGTGCGGGCAAAATGAGGGAATGTTACGTAAGAAAAATCAACCCTGTAGAGATGACCTTTAAGACATGAGCAAGAGAACTTGACTGACACTACCTCAGCTGTACAAGAACCTTTGCTGTTAGAAGAAACCAGACCAAACTGTCCAAAAGCAGCAAAGTTGCAACAAAACGGTGAAACTCATCTAGTAACTGTGTTAAGAGTGCTTGCCAGGGAGGTTTGTGTGAACAAAAAAAGTGGATGGTAACAAGTGATGTCGTGGCCAAAGCCAATGGGTTATGCAAATTGTTAAAAGGAGCATGTGAGTAATCTTAAAATTGTATATGAAGAATCAAAACACAGGGTCCTTCTCAGGCTCCCAGCGGAGAGGCACCGTATGGCTGGTGATAAAAGGGGGTTTAGCTGATATGTATCTGCTGCCTTCTTTCCAGTGCCCATTCCCAAACTAGAAGAGGAAAATGCGAGTAAGTCCTTTCTGCTAACAACTGACTGTGCTAAGAGCTGATTAATTGTTTGGTTTTACTGAGTGTGAACATGGGAAATAGACCGGTCAGTTCCGATTTCCATTTTTAAACAATTTTGTTGCACTTCCGTGGCAGGAGAAGAGGTTATTAAATGCAGTCTTCAAAGCTGCTTAGTTTAGGAAAAACATCTAACCATGAATATTTCCTTCACTGTTATTCGAAGCAGTGGCATGCTCATACCAAGCAGGAGTGAGGAGAAATACCAGTTCAGAAATAGTTTCTTGTCCAGTTTTTGTACATAACTTCTAAAAGGCCACGTTCAGAATAACTGTTGGTGGTTCATTCTCAAGATTTTGGAAAAAAAAGAATCAGCACTCTGCCTCCTAGGGCACAAGAAGATGCCTCCCAGCAAATCAATAAGGTTGTATCTTTCTCTTGTGCATTGATATCAGCAAGTGAATTAATCAAGAGCTTGTGATTTTATTGTCATTAATTCCTAGAACAAATATTCTCCCCCCACCCAAAAAAAAGCAAATGCTTATAGATATACTTTTTATGTTGAATACTCTACAGTACACATTTTGAAAACTCCATTTGCAACCATTAAGTGCCTATAGGGCAACCACCTGGAAAAATTCCATCTGGCAAACCACTCAGTGCAGGGTGGCTTTTTTTGTTGTTATTTTGCTGGCTTCTTTTCCTTGCTACGAATCTGGGTTCATAGAGATTCTCCCTTCAGTTATTCTGACTTCCTGCTGTTTAGTCCATTGCTCACATGTATTTTTTATGAATATAAAGCAAGGCTTGTGGTAGTGTAATTGCTGATTTCCTCTCAAGGAGTTTTCTTGAGAGAAAGATGAAAGGCTGTTGCATTTATCGTATCTCTCCCTGTCAGCTAATTCAGCTAGAACATATGCTAGACAATACTGAAAAAAAAAAAGTCAACTTGAAACATTCAAAATAGAGGCTTAAAAAGCATATCACATCTTCATGATTTTAATCAGATGGACTGAAAATAATTATATAAAGCACCATCAGAAACTTGTTAGATGACAACTGTGTGAACCAGTTTCTTGTTGAATCACATTTCTGTCATATTTGCAGTATTTGACTTATTTTTTCCCTTATATAAAAAGCTGCAATATTAATAGACACAAAACCAGTTGGATGTAAAAGCCAGGAGAAATAAAGACATATGAATGTGTGGGGTTTGCTTTAAGATAAAATCATAGTTAACAAGTTCCTCTGCATATTAATTCCTCTACCCATGCTGAAGTTGAGATAAACAGTACTGTCAGAAACTGTAACACAGCTTGAGGATGCATCTGAGAATCGGTGAAACATCTCTTTGTAGGTTCATATGCTAAAAGAGTTCAGCATTTGCTGAAGTTGTTTGCAGCTTGGGGAAAAATATTTTTGTTAAAATGACCGTGAAAAAAATGGATCTGCTGTAAAACATATAAAATGTGTTTGTAAAAAAAAATGTTTCCATCCAGGTATTATTTATGTGTTCTTCTTATACGTGAAGTATCTCAAAAACTAACAGAAAAAAGACAACTGCTCTTTTCACACATCAGTAACTAAACATTTTATGCCTCAAAGCGCTCAGTGCTGTTCGTTCTCTTTTGTGTTTGGGTCCTGTATTTTTTAGCCATGTTTCAGTTTTAAAGTCATTTGCTTTGTTTCATGTCCAGTGCTAAGACCACAATACTGCTAAGTATAATACAAGGTATTTCACAAAGGACCACTCAAATGCTTTATTTTTTTTTTTTTTGGAAGCTCAGCCTTAACAGCAGTTTCCTCACCGTTGCTTTCCAAGTCAAAATACTATATTACTATGATATTAGATGCCTATATCCACAGCAGTGCCATAGATTTCCTAACAACACTTAGCTAGTCTTTCAGTGAACCCGACTCCAATGGAACGCGATCTCTGAAATAACTATAGGCAGACTACAAGATACTTCTCACGCTGATGTCTCCGAAAAATAAGTGAAGTCAATGAAGAAAATCACTGAGGCATTTGATTGCCATGTTAGTTTTACAGCAATTGTTGGCCTGCTTCATGTTTGTTAGAGTGGATTGTAGCTATGACTGGTATACGTAGGAGGTATGTGATTCTATAAATCCACATAGATACGCAAGAAGAATCTGTGCTTTCTATTTTTGTTCTATTTTGCTATAGTTTATTTGGCATGTTGACATTCATGAAGACTTACTGAACACGCTTCTAGTTAAGACTGAGTTCAATTTTAGAACTGAAATCTAACATCTGATTATGAGACAACCTGTCACAACTTACAAATCTCAGCCTGAGTGATTCTGAACACTTGTGTCTTCCCTAAACTTCTGTGTGGAATTTGCCTTTCTTCTTAATATCACAGTGACATTTGGTTTTCAGAATCAGGGAACCGCTATATTTAACATAAGGTAAAATGCATGTAATTCCAGTCTCAGAAACAAAACAAACCAAAAAGTAGGAAGGAGAACTATTACATGACATCATCTCCAGTTAATTAAGTTGTACAAAGTTTATCTTATTCCATTCTATCGTGGAACAGTATGTGATCAGATTTACTATGTCATATTGAAACAACTCAGCAGACACCAAGGTCAGTGAAGGAGAGGCAGGAGGTGCTCCAGGCACTGGAGTAGGGATTCCGCTGTAGCCCATGGTGAAGACCATGTTGAAACATGTCTTTAAAGTTTGTTTTAGTGAGTCATTGAGGAAAAACAGGCATACTCACGTGTTTTCTGTGAAAGTTTGTGTGTTTCCTAAAGTGCAGGAGCCTCACACAAGACAAAGGTCACATTTAAGTTCTTTGGTATTGAAAGGTTTATTTACCCATTTTGTTAAAAGACTAAATGGAATAATGAGCCCTCTCGTGGTTGTTCACTCTCTTAAATGCTCATTATAATGCTCTATTAACTAATACAATAAAAAAATTCCACTCTTTCAGCAATGCAGTGTTTGAAGGAAACAAGAAATTACGTATCTTATGCAGATTTTATATCTCTGCCTATCGTCTCATCTCAGTATTCAGATAAATCCCACATTCAATGGCTCCTTTATTCACACTGCATCAGTAGCTGCTTGCTAAGTTTTTGGTAATAAAACAGGGGAGGCAAAAGAGTTTTTCAGGTCTGTGAGTTCCATATAGCTCAGTCCCTTGTAGTCTCTTTCATAAATCTTAGAAACATTTATCACAGAGCTCTCTAAAGTTACCAGGACTCATGGCTTGTGTACCTGTGAGCACTATAACAGCTTTGCCGATGGTTTGCATCATGCTTCAGAACAAGCTGCTGTTTGTTGCTTTTCTCCTCTGGCAGGTTGCTGGGAAGACTTCTTCCACAACCTCAACCTTGAGACAATCTTTTCCTGTCCAGTCAGGTCAGTATAGGTGCTTTACCCAGATCATATTGGATCCAGTAACAGGTTTTTTTTCCATTTAGAAACTCTAATGGTGAAAAGATGTACCCAAGTTATTTCCTTAAAGCCTTCTCTACTAGAAATAGAGAAAAAAGGATAAGCAGACACTGTAGCATGGGTGCATAGCTCAAAGGAGTGGCCTGGAAGCATTTAATTGACAACTTTATCCAATAAAGAGGGAAAGAAGTAACAAAAATGTTTATATCCCAGCTTGAAACATTTTAAGTTATTTATGTTTTTCAGATCCATTTGCTGCTGTTTATAAAGTCCAAAGAGGACAAACACCAGCTATGTAAGCAAAGAAAACTCTAAACTTCAGTCACATAAGCAGATTAAGGTACAGCTTTCTCATTAAAAGATGCTTTAAAACTGTCACCATAATCTATGCCCTCTCCTATTTCTGTAATGTCATGAGGCATCTGCAAATTATGTAAATGAAAAAAGGTATATTTAAAATATACTCGGTATGTCTATAATTGGTATCTTTACCTGTGAAGGTATTTTCACTGGTATCTTGTAAATAGAGAATACTACCTGCTAATACTTGTCAGGGAGGTGATATTAATATGGAAGAAAGTGCAACATAATCAGTGCTTGTCTAATTAGTATTATCAAAATAATTCCTTGTGTTCTGAGAACTATTTTGTAATTCATCAGAATTTGACTTCGTTCCCCAAAAAAACGTGACAGAGGTGAACAAATTGAGAGGTCTAGACAAGCCTAGAGAAGAAATCATCTGGAAGGAGGAAACCCTCTTTGTGAGAAGATCTAGGACAAGAGCAACCATTTCGCAAGACAGAGAACTTGAAAAGGCATCTAGGTAGAGCTCCAATCCTGGCCTTGAGGTATAAAACAAGTATCAAAGTTTGGACTAATTAGTTTGTTCATGCAGAAACTATGGGGTTTGGAACTGTGGAAAAAAAGAACTGAAGAAGAATTGAAATGTGATATTGAACAGTAAAGTTGAGCACAAAAAAATTCTTGAGACTTGTTTTTTCTGCTTTGAAATTTACCGAGCAAGTGGGTTCACACAAAGGATTAAATTAAACCTGTCTTGGCTAGAGGGGTGAGTTCTGAAAAGAGTTTCAAGTCTTGCAGTGACATTAGGGGAGAAACACCCAGTCACTGTGGCATTGCCAGCAACAAAATACCTTCTGCAATCATGTACTGTTATAAACATGATGATTTTTTTGATTCTGTTGAAAAGATCTCGCAAATATTTTCCATGTACCCACTTTATATTTTTAGTTAGTATTTGTTAGTAGTTCAGTCAACTCATTATCTTTTCCCCAGAAGTTTTAATAATAGTTGTAGAGAGCACAGGGGCACTAGGGATCAAACTGAGACTAGTTCTATCTCTGTAACAAAAGCAACATAAATCTCAAGAGAGTAAGTTTTACTAGTCTGTTATTTTTTGCAATTTCTGTATGCCTCTATCTCAAGACAGTTCTTACCTTTAATATAGAGCACCTATCTAAAATAATTCTCATGAGGAATTAAAAGAGCTTTTCCAAGTGACACAAGTCTAGTATTCCTCTTATTCATTAGATATTTTTGTATTTCGGTAACAGATGAGTGGAAACGTTCTGAGACAAACTTTTTTTTTGTAGTGGGCAGTCCAGGACATGAGCACCATTGAGTACGATTAACTTACCCAAAACTTCGTGTTCTCTGTAGGGTTAAAGATAGTTCTTGGGCATTCATTCACATATTTTGTAAAACAGTTTAAATGTCACTGGTAGTTGGTATTTTGAGACTATTTTGTAGAGATTCAAGTGTATTGGGTTGTAAACATGCAGATAGTACACAGGTAAACTAAGGTCACAGAGCAGTTGCGTGCAGCCTTCTCAGCCGAGGCATCAGTACCTGTTTGGTTTTGCATGAAAACACCGAGTCTACACCAGTAAACACACCTATGCTTCATCAAATGTTTTTCTCCATTCCCACATTTCCCCTCTAGAGGACGTTTTATGAGAGAAAATAGAGTAGACATCTACATTCTGCAATATAATATTTTGTCACAAATTTGCTTGCATTTTCAATTGAGAACAAAAAACATCATTGTGCAGCAGGTGGCAGCAGAAGTCCTGCCGGATTTGAACCCGGTTTGCACCTCCGAGCAAAAAAAGTCAGAGTTCCAGTCTTGTGCTGGTTACTGCTACTAAACAGGTGTCTTTTCTTTTCTTCAAAGTGGGTGATTTTTAGAAAGAAATGGAAATTACCTGTGCCACCAGTCACTGCCATACTACAAAGGCAGAGTGGGTTTAGGGAAGATAATTTGAAAAAAAAAAAAAAATAGAGCAATAAAGGATGCAAACAGCACAACTCACTAGAGATTTGGGCTGGAGCTCGCTGCAGAGGTACAAGTTGCGTCAACAGAATGTCAAAATAAACAGTTAATCTACCTCTTGCTGATCCTGCTTGAGTACTGCTACACAGACACCTAGAGATGTCTAACTACTCACAGAAACAAGAGGTTTCCAGAACGTATTTTGAACATTGAATGGCCTGAATAATCAGAAATATTTTGGCAAAAGTGTAAGGAATAGAGTGTAGTAGTCTAAACCTCGAAGAAGTATTTTCAAATTCTCAATCAGAATCTGAAATTTAATTCTCAGGTGTTTCTTCCCTCTCCTCTCTTCTCTGATCCTTAAAAGGGAGGGAGTGTTAGGGAAATAGGGAGGGGGAAGAGTCGTATCTTCTTTGCAAATGGGATACTTTGCCTTGAAATATATTGAATGAGAATTCTCAGAAAGTCCACTCATCAGCTCCAGCATTTGCACAGGTTTTATCTCCAGACAGGCTTAAAAAACTTGCTGTTATCATTGAATATTACAGATCTTTGTTCAGTTCTTCACCTAGCCCATGGCGAAAGAAGCAGAAATCTTTTAGGAAATACATTGATCATAAAATAAAACTTGACCGCATTTATTTCTGATTATTTTGCGTTAATGGCAGGCAATTTAATCTTGCTCATCTAAAACTATTTCTTTGTTTATTTGCCTGAATTGCACATTTCAGTATTTGGCTAAAGTATCACCTAACACCCAGGGGAATGTCTTAGAGCTATAGACTTATGAGATTATTAGGCTTAATTGGTGTTATTACTGTAGACCTCCCGTGGTATTGAACACAGCTTGCTTATTTTAAAGTTTTTAATCCAGTGTTAAGAGGAATTGCCGTTAAGTTACACCATAGAAAAATAATTAGTCTAAAGTTAAATGGTGGGTGGTTGGTTCAAAACTTTTTAAGCCTCCTGTTTCATCACAAATCCTCTACCATTTTTCCTGAACTCCCTTACATCTGTGCCAACACTTTCTATAGCATGTGGGCCAGATTTGTGCCCAGTGTAGCACCAGAGAAGTCAGTGGGGTCATACTGGAGATTAATTTGATGAATTCTGAAAGGTCTGAAATTTTGTGCATGGGGTGTAAAGTAACAGGATCTGCATTAACGTAGCACTTGCTGGCTTTACTACATTTAAAAAAAGGAGAAAATTGGATAGAAGTCTCAGAAATAAACTGATAGGTTTACCATTAAGTGAGTAGCAGAAGTAAAAGATGTTAAGCCATTAGAGTGTCACTTCTGTTCACAGTGCTTCTCTTGTACTGCAAGTACTCTCTGCATTTCAAGTGCTGCTGCGAGGAGTAGAAAACTATTTAGCATTTGAAATTGTTAATACAGGAGAAAGTAGCATTGATTATAAATCTAATTTTGTGAGTAAATTTGAACAAGGAGACTGGTGCTTTAATTTTTTTCTTGTTTGAAATTGCTGCCTGAGGCATTGGACAAAGCTGCTTTCACGAGATAACTAGGACTGAGCCATGATGTCACTAAAAAAGCTCTGTGTAGAAAAGGTATCCCACCTTTATAAACTTTCAATTGCTTTTAACCCTGTGCTTGAGCTGAAGTTCATCAGATAACTTCCGTACAACAGTATAAATAGCTACATATGACTTTGCTAGTTAAAGGCCTGAGAGCGTTTTTAAACTTGAGATCAGTTTGCTTTTATGGAAAGAATTTTACATTAGGTCAAAACTGCAGACATACAGGATTTGTGTGTGCAGAGTAATAGGGCAACATGGTTTATCATGGAAATGTCGAATATTGTTGAGTGACCTTTTCTATTAACCGCACAAGTTGTGCAATGAGAGGTCAGCCCTTATTAAACAAGGAGTCCATGGAAGGAAAAGAGCTAGGGATTCAACTCTAAAACCACGTAGGCTTCATTAGACCTGCTGTTCACAGGAGTGTTTGCTTATTGTGCACAGCAGTACTTCAGTCTATAGGCTTTCTCTCCTCTTGTCAGCCATTCTGAGAAAAGAAGTGGATGTCAGTGTATCACTGAATAAGGATGTAGCTTTGAATTCTCTGCTCTTCAGCAGCATTATCTCAAATGCTCAAGTTGAAGTTTCAGACTTCCTAATTGTGGTAAAAAAGTCAGAGGTGTTTCAATATTTCTACATCCTGTGTATTTCATGGGCTAATACTAAGAAGCATTTCAGTAACAGACGGTACCTGGAATTACATGGTATTGCAGGCACTGTTGTGAAAACATGTAGTTAATTTCTGGCTGCCATCAGTACTGCTGATAGACTGAACAAAGACATGACGAGAAGAGCAAAACTCAGTAGCACAGTTTATGCTGGTGTCATTCCGATAGGTACTGGAATGGCACATAACCAAAATCAAATCAAATGAGAGAAAAACTAATTGCAAAGAGAACAGATAGCTACTGCAGCTCTGGAGCGTTCAGCCAGGTCAGCAATGTCACCCCACTTGCCATCATCAACAGTATTTCAAATTTACTTTTTTAAATATTAGAAGTAAAATACAGTGGGAGGGTTTTGGCAATCCAATGTATCTAATTGGCTTTGTTGGTTTGTTTCTACACCACGCTTAGCGTGATGATACTTGAGTATTTGTCCTCCTGAGTGTCCAAGGAGAAAGGCCACCTGACTGATTCTGTAAGGAACTCACAAAAGTGCATCTTCTCCCCAATCCGCCTTGTAATAACCACTTCATACATCTTTAACTGTATCATTAACATTAGCTACTTAATTTTCACAGCACCTTTGAGCTACCAGTACCCCTAAACGGAAAGGATAAGCAGTTTATTTTAGAGGTAGACCTTGGAAGTTACTGATGCCAGTCACAACACTCACAGCTCGTGAGCAGCATGGTGGTGTGCTGCCCACTGAAAGCAATCCAGATTAACAGGGGATTTTGAAAGTACAGCAGCCTATCCAACACAAAGGTTCTGTGTCCCAAAGAATGAATCATTGAGTGAAAGTTTCTTAGGAGTCAAACGTGACACCCAAATTCCAGATGAATAGAGATTGGCTTATACTATGGAAAGATAAACGAAAAGTAGATTCCAAAGTCTATCCAACATACATACATACACCCTAAAAACTATGTCTGCCTCTCAGAGAACCTCCAGGTACTGTTTTCTAAAATATTTCCCGTTAATTTTTCTGAAAATAGACTCCAGTGATTTGACATTTCCATTTGCTCACTGATAGGAGTCCAAATGCAAGGTCCTTCAGCGTACGGATGTGCTGTGTATGGCTGTGGGCTCAGACCTGTTTCCAGTAGGGCTTTTGTGGGATGGGAGCCTAAAAGGCCTGGTCTCTTCCTTTATTTATATTTGAAGGTTTCTAAGCTAAAAAGACATTACTGGACTCCCTTTTCTTTCTCCCTTTTACTTAGGATCTCTGGATAATGCTTAATTTTCCTGGAGTCCGTTCAAAAAAACAAGGAAACAACCCAACTCAGAGATGCTGGAATTGTGTCTGTATGAACAAGCAGTTTCTTCTGTCATTGGACAATGTGACATCATTTGTCCTGCACAGGAAAAGCCCTGGTCTGGAGCTGACTGATGAGTCATGGTTGTTTCTGATTAATTGCCTTGACAAGATTTCTGCTTCAGGTGTTTTTAGCACTTCCGTAACATTTAAAATCAACCATTTGCTCTCCAACTGCAGAAAAAGCATTGCAAATCCTGTGGGATGCCTGGGAGACAGTCTGCACCCTGCTCCCAGCCAGCCAGGTCTGCAGTAGTGAACATGGACACCAACACATGCCCAGTGACAGCACTGGAAGTTTGCAGTTCGATAGAAACAGATTACAGGCTGGATTCATAAAGAAAAAGAAATACTCAGAGAAAATTAGGGAGCGTGTTCAGATATAAACCAAACTTTGACAGACAGCAGAGATAAAAAGGGAAAGAGTGAAATTATGTTCTATTATGTGCTTTAGAAGTGTCCAAATTACAGAATTTTTGATTTTAGTATGAAAAAATTGCTCAGGAGAAGGAATTAACTTACCACACCAGCCCAAGGCAGATGTAGCTGGTACTTGGGGATTTCAGAGCTTACCATAATATATAAAATTCAGTGTGAAAACATGTCCTATAAATGTATCTGCTTTGTTTTAATCAACCCTTTAAATTCTGACAGCTAGCACATAATCCTTCACTACATACTACGCCCTTGGGATTTTCAGAGCTTGCAGGCCAACCTCTGCAGGCAGAACAGATACTTCAGCTGTGAAGAGAGGAAAGGTGCTACTGCTGCTGTGCTCCAGTGGCCTAAACTAAGACTTAAGCTACTCTTGACTTTTCTCCTGCAGGGTGTTACTGTAAGTACTGATCGATAATCCTTAAAGAAAAATCAGCCATAGTGCTGTTTGTAGCCTTGAGAGTCAGGCAAAGTTTGTGAAAAGTAACATCTCATTAGGCCCAGTGATACAGTTGGAAAAAGTAATGAAAATAATATTCTAAAACTTGGTGAGAGATGGAACTGCTCAGGCTGTTCGTCTAGTAAATGTAATGTAGCTTTTGTTACCCTGCTCAGTTTTGCACTGCCCTCTAATTTTCTCAAGCTGCTACAATTCTTTTATTTAAAGATGCTTCTATCGTATATTAATGAAGAAGTTAAATTATCTAGGCAAGACAGGCTAAAGCTGAAACTCCCCCAGCATCATCTTTCTTTACTATCATTGTCCACTGAGAAAATAGGTCGGTAAGTGATACTATTCATCCGAGCAAAAAGCAGCTGTTATCGCGGTATTCGTCTGCTTGTGTAATAGCAGGATCTGAGCTGGCCTGTGGTATCGTTACAGATCATGCAGAGGTGTCTGCTTTCAGGCACTTTTGAATTCTGAGCACAGGAGACCAGCAGGAGTAGAAAACACCTCAGAATCAGCCGTTCCCCACCCCAACTCCAGTGCCTGAGAATATTCGGAACTAGGTTGCACTCACAAGCGTTGACTTCTTCTGTAACTACTGCAGCAATAAAAAATATTGCTGAAAACAATTTGCATATATAGTGTCATGTAAATAAATTAAGTAATTGACTCCAGGGATCAACTTGCAAGAGAACTACCGAGAGAAACGAAAGCACAGTCATTAGAAGTATTGCGTAAATAAGGCATATTCTATTAATATTTCTTGCATATATGACATTACTTGTAAACCCAAGGAACAACATGTACTAGTAGGTAGCAGCTACTGATATGACAAACTGATTGTGTAAGTACCATTCTCTCCTGTTTTAACAGCAAAAGGGAAGCCAGTGTGACAAGAGGATGCATTTAAAGCAGTCACAGTGGTGTTAACTTCACAAGAGTGTTAAAGAATGACATTCACCTGGATTCTTTGTTAAAAGTGCTTTTACTTTATAAATCTGAGTGCTGAGTCAAATCCTTGATCACATAGAAAGTACTTTTTACGGTAAAAATTCAAATATCTTTCTGAAAGAAAAGCTTAAGTTGTACTTTTCATCTTTTTATGTCATTTCTGGTTTTTATCACAGATGGACGTTTTGTGTACCACAAATAGAAACAGATCAATTTAGACCCAAAGATCTTGACAATGAAGTGATTATGCCAAGGAAATGTTGACTTGTTAACTGAAAAATGCTACTATGAACATAGGAACTTGTTACTTTGCCATCTTTGTCCATGTAAGCAAGATCCTGTGTAGATGTGTGTGGATGGGAGAGATAAAGGTGTACGTGGGGAATGATTTGTGGGTGACTTTCAAAGGGTCTGGAAAAGGTAATTGAGAAAAAAAAAAAATCACACATTATTCATTGTTGTATGCGAAATTGCTGAGAGGGTCTACTGTACTACTACTGAAAACTATCCATAAATAAAATTTTCAAAGGCCTTCCCTTGGAATTTGTGTTCTTTTTTTTAAGGGTGCACAGTGCTATGGAGGCGATTCTGTTGGACTGATGGGAAACAAGTGATCAATCAGCCTCTGAAGAAAGAGGTTGTGCTAAAAAAAATCCAAAAAGATCTGATTGAAAGTTTTGCTGCAAAGACAGAATGAAAATAATACAATTTGAATTCCGGCAAAATCCTGACATTTTGACAAGCTGGGTAAATGAGATTCTTACAGGTACTCCATTTTGTAAATCATGACAGAAAGGATAGAAGCTGCAAGGCTCTCTTCTAAGGACTCCCTTACTCATTCAGGAACAAGCTGAAGCAGAACTGCTAGAGCATGTCAGGGCAGACTGACAGCTTGCTGTAATTTAGACAGGACGTGTCAAATATTTTAAGACTGGAAGGCTACCTGCTTGCTTCAAAGCATGTATAATACTTCTGTCCTTGGGCTGGAGTGTTGTGACTCTGTAATTTTACCTTCTGGGCACAGCGATCTCTCAAACAAATAGAAAGTACGTCTGATGAAAGGAGGATCCCTCTGTACTGATACTTGTAGGGATATATAAGCACAAAAACAGAGGTTCCAAGAGTTGCTTACAGTTTCCTTAAAAAAAATGACACAAGGGAGTTCACAGCAACAGGAAGACTTTATAAGATTTGCATAAGTAGACTGCCAATTTATCACCCATTAATTTTCAGAAGTTTCTCTTAGATGTGATTTTACATGAATAAATACAGCAAAGGGCTCACAGTCTGTCAGTGTAAAGGACTATGTGCTCATTTATGTCTTTTGCTTTAAGAAATGAAACATCAGTAAACAAAGAAATACACCATTTCATCTTTGTGCCATTCTTGAACTGTTACATAGAAAGCCAGTTATTCTAAAATAGGTAAATACTCCCTTCTGCACAAAACATGTTTTGGACACAAGATTACGTCTGTCCTTCATGCAAATATACTGATGCATATTTGCCCCCAAAACTTCCAGAAATGACTGCAAACAGACAAGCAGTAAACTGAGTCACTTTAATCTTACCAACGTGACTTCTCATAGTAGGAAATGTGGAGGAAAACGCGCACGTGCACTTGCTCCCTGCGAGAAGGGTTTGCTTGTACTTGCCTGTTACATACTTCTCAGAAACACACCCGAAGTGGCAGCCAGGCCTCAGACATACATAGGACTCCGGTTATTTTTTTTAATTGAATATCATATTTTTATAAAAATTGAGTTCAAATGACAAATTGGAACAAAGTTAAAGTGAATAAGCAATTTGTTTGTCATCCAAGTTCTAAATAAGAAAATGTAATTGTGGAAACAAAGTATTGACTAGGAGGCTGGCCTTGGAGCTTCTGTCAAGACCAACTTCTGCAGTGGCACGTGAAAAACTAATGAGGTCAAGGTCCTCACTGAATTTTAGTCTTCGCTTATATGAATTCCCCAAATGGTTTCATACTAAATTAGGGCACCACAGTGTTTAAAATGTTATGATTCCCTTAAAGGAAATTGTAAGACTCAAGAGATCCTTATGAGAAGAGGGCGGAACAGATCAGAAGATGACAATTTTTTAGCCATATTTTTAGCCATAATCTATCCCAGTCTAACAGGCTCTTTGTAGTAAGCCTGGCCTGTTATGTGTTGTGCTATTGCTGTGTTTGTCCACTTGAGACTGGGTCTTGTGAAAAATTAAGAAAACATTTTAAATATATAGCATTCTATTTTCTTTCTTTGGAATGCCTCTAGGCAGCACTAGAACATATTTCATTATGTGAGAACTACTTGAAGTCCTCCTTGTAATAACTGTTCAAAGTTCCCTCTAAAGTCCAGAAAATGATTTTTAGGTGCTTGGTTTTGTACAGCGATCTAATGATTGTACAGTTGCATATGTTCTAACAATAAGACGTGTAACTGTTTACACCACCAAAATTAAATGTGGAGTGCTAAACCTTTCCCTAAATTTCCCATGGCATAGATCAGAAATGTCTCTGTCAATATTGCTTTCCGTTCTTAAAATGTTTATTCTTGAGTCAGGGGTTCCATGTCCATACAGCATCCTATTTAGGATCTAATACTCTAAAGCTCTGCTCCTGATGGGACTTTTCAGTTTTGTCACAAACTGTGCAGTAAGACAACATTGGAACTGCATTCTCCTTTGACTTTATATGGTGTGTGGACCTACTGAGCTCAAGGGTCTCTGAGGTGCTGATTGATCCAGGATCATTAAAGGCGCCTACTTGGATGAGAGAAGCAAAATCCAAGCACCTAAATGTGAATGCAAGTGCTATGATAGCTGTGGTACCTTGGAGCTTACTGGGCTGTACCTATTGATATGCAGTGCAGCCCCCTACGTCTGCTGGATATTAACTGAGTATATCACAGTCTGGGAAATGCTGCAGATATTTAGGTGTTGTGAGGCATAACAGGTATCTGGGTAATACGACAATAAGTTGTCTCTCTTGCCGCCTAAGCAGGCAGAAAGTTACTGTCAGGCAATAGCTCTGGAAAAGAAAGTAGCTCTAAACTCTGCAGGAAGCTGAGCAGGAAATGAATGTGATGTTTTTACAGAATACAAATGTTACACCTGCGAGCAGGTACATGTTTCTGTTTCATGCATATTTCATGCATGGAATCGGGCTTTAATTTGGATATTAACTTGGATATTAATTTGGGTATTAATTTGGATGAATCGGACTCTAGAAAGTTTGTGATGCTGAGTTCGGACTCTTTTGTACAGTAAGCATTTTGAAATAATCAAAATCCCAATTTATTAGCTTTAGCTGCTGTGGGGTGTAAGGAGAAATACCCCCTAAATAACGGCTGGCCAGGATCTGACCGATTGTAGGATACTCTGTGGGATGGTATACAGCGACTGAAGGAAGAAGGATTGAAACTGGCTACTAGTGCAGAACATGTTGATATCTGATGCAGCTTATACTGACTGTCCCTATTAGGAATGAAGTACTTAAAGCTGCTCCACCATCATATAGGAATATAATGACGACTCTCCTGCTTAATGAGATGGGGAATACCCTTGCGGACGTAATTGATAAAATGCAGCAGTTAGGTGACCTTGGAGAACAGGGTAGCCAGTGTTGACGGGGCCTCTGGATGACTGCAGGGAATCGAGAGACTCGACACCATAAAAGTACTGAACATAAGATCTCTCGGAGAGAAATGTTTACAGCTTTACTAAAAGATGGTGTACCTTTAAGTAAGATTGAAGGTGCTGAGACCTGTGAATTCTGGAGGTTATACAAACATAGAAGGTTATATATACTACGCAGGAAAGTGCAAAATTATAAGGCAAAAAACTCAGAAGCAGTTCAGCCTACAGCACCTCCTCTAGAACCTCAGCAGGACTTCACATCTGCTCACGGAGGGCCCACGCTGAGTGGATTGGCCGTTGGGGAGGAGAAGGAGCTTGGGCAGCTGTATTCTGACCTGAATCCTTGGAAAGAAATTAGGGAAATAATTCTGTGTCATAAACCAGATAGAAATGATGGCCAAGCTCTGGTATGGTGGTTGTGGGAGGACCGGCGACCTCACATGGAGCTGTAAAGGAGGGGAGGGTGCTCAAGAGGGTGGGGAGGCCAAGGAGGGGAGGGTGAGTGTAGAGGGTGGGGAGGGGTACTGTAGAGAGCAGGGAGGGGTCTGTAGAGGGAGAGCAGGGGGACTGAGGAGGGAGGGGAGGCCCAGAATGGAGGGTTCCAGAAGAGGGCAGGGAAGCCAAGGAGGGTTACTGCTAGGGGACCATAGCCCTATTTATAGAAAGCAGATAAATCGGCTTCTGCTTTGCTTTCAAAAAAATAATGTTTGAAAGGTTTCAAATAAATAGTTTAAACAGAACTGTGTCTTATGAAAAAGAAAAGAGCAACTGCTACATCTGCAAATCCTCCCTAATTCAGTTGGGTATTTGCATACCTGTATCTATGGGAGCGGTTTCCCATAGCGCTGTTTCTAAAGCCTGCACAGAACAAAATATATTTGACTCTTCACTTGGGTATCTCCTCTCTAGTATGTTTAATTTTAGGACTCATTATTAACCTAACAGGTTATATATTTTTTTTCCTTAGATTGTAATTAACTAAAATTTGAGTGGACAAGCCCCACAGGCACCAGGATTGCCCATTGACTCTCAGGCTATGGCATGCAAGGCCAGCTTGTCCAGGGCCAAGAAGAGGCTGATGAGGAGGCCCCACGGCTTGGTGAGGTCTTCAGTAGGGAGGGCATAAAGGAAGAGGTGAGGGAAAGGTTTCACGCAGCAGAAATGCACAACCTGGAGCACTTGAAATCCACGTGGGAGCAAGAACATACAGTCTGAGGCGAAGAGATGGAAGCTCCAACTTAAATTTGTTGGAGGTACTGTGAAGCTGCACCTGGCAAACACTACACTTGTCAGCCTGGAAGAAAGATGGATGAGGTAGCAGTGCAAGAAATCTGTGATATAAATCTATGAAACAAGGAATGGCATGACAACAGTTAAGAGAAAATGATAATTCATGGTTCATTAGTGCAAAAGTCAAGGGACAGCAAATGGAATACCAGGCAGAAGACTCAAAATATTAAGAAGTGATTTTCAGACAGCACAAAGTTGAACCATGGAACTACATCCAGCTGTAGCTGCCAGAAGCTTACATAGATTAAGAAAGCAATTGGACTTTTCTTCCGCCAATTTGTCTATCAAGAGCAGAAATTGACTATTTTTACGTAAAAGTCTCTGAGCTGCAGAATTTGTCATCTTCCCAGGAGATGACCAGCCAGCACTGGAAAGAGCAGGCCGTGCTAACCCAGTCACTGCTCTGACCCACCGTGGCCATGCAGTGCTCTCCAGCTGCCTTAAGCACAATACACACGCCCCTACCCGCTGGCAGGACACAGCATGAGAAATCCAAGCTCTGTTAATTCAAAACATAAGACTATAGGAAGTATAAAATAGTTGGAACAAACTACAAATACATTCTATTACCCATTTACTGTTTGTAAGGAAGATTTAGAAAATAGGCTAATGTGCCGGTGTCTTAGCAGGAAAAAAGAAATTGTAGTGAGTTTGTTTGCCTGACCTTTCCTAACTACAGGGAGGTTAGATTGAAAAAATAGTTTGTCTGCATAAAAGGGATGTGCCTTTGGGCATCTTGCACAATCCAGGCCCTTCATTAGTGATGATCTGACATTAAGCAAAACAATGGGAAGGAATAAATTAGAACAAAGTGAGAGTAATAACGGACTGCCCTAAAATTCACATAGGCCAAGCAAAGGGCAGACCATAAACTGATTCAGTTCAGCCTCCAAGTGATGTACTTTTTGCTTCTCTAAGAACAAGAACTATTAAATAAAACACCCACATGGCACGTGGTTGTTGCCAGAAAATTTTAGCCTTCTTCAAGGTGTCATCTTTTATAGGAGCAAACTCCTGTTACCAAATATAGCTGTGGCTTGTTTTGTAATTTTGTTTTTTTCACACTCTTTCCCACGCCATATGGAGTGGAGGAGGATTGGGCTGGACTTCTCCTTGGCATCGATGGAGCATGGAATGTTTTCTCCTCCTTTACGCATTGTTAAGAGGTGGCCATGTGTTTTGTCAAAAGCTAGTTACTTTGTGCTAGTTCTTTTCTGACGGAGCCTCAGACTCCAAAACAAGTAAAACCATCTGGCAAACTTTTGCATGAATCATAGGGATATTTGTGGCCTTTGGCTTTTTGAACTGCGCTGTGAGTAATTCCAGTTGCTCTCGTCAGTGCTGATGAAACCACTTTCTTGCGTTCCGAGTAAAGACCACAGGGGCGTCCAACCCAGCTTGGTGGTCTTCAGAGTGTCAGGAGGCAACAACGGGTAACAAACCCCTGTGTCGTCTAGTCTAGCCTGGAAAGATCTGGACTAGGCGCTACTCTTTCCAGTTGGAGTCTGCTAAGGGGAACAGGGAGACTGGCTGGCTGTGCTCAGGGAGGCTGGGGCTTGAAGTGGTTTTTGCCATGTGCCCACAGGTCTGAGTGTCCCACAGCTTTTGAAAGACTCCCTGGAAAACTAATGAAACAAACAGCAGAGCAGCACAGCGCGGCGGTGTAACCCAGCTCTGCCTACAGCTCGTTTGCAGCTCGGTTTCCCGTGACACCCCCTCCTCCTCCTTCTCCATCGGGCAGCAAACCCCCGTGGCGAGAGCGGACGGACACCTCGCGCCGCGCGTCCCCGGCCCCGCTCGGCATCACGGCGAGAGGCGCTGCCGAGGAACCGCCTCCCGCTCAGGGACCCCCGCCCGGTGGCGGCCTCCCTGTGCTCCCAGTACCCCGGCTCCNCGGGCGGAGGCAGCCGGGTCAGCTGAGGGAAGGAGCGGGGGGTTATGTTGGGTCAGGTCCCTCTTAGCCTTCCTGGAGCCGCGGCCGTGGCTCCCGGGGAGAGAGGGTCTGGGCCGGGAGGATGTACCGGAGCTCGGCACCCCGGTGCCGGGAGGTAAGAACGGTGCGAGCCCCGGGCAGGAGTTGGCACTGGCCGCTGCCCCGGAGCAGGTGGCGGGCACTGGAAAAGACTGACTGGAAGCGCGGAGCGGGGTCTTGGGCTGGCTGCCCGGAATAAACCTGCACCGGAGCCTCCGTTCTCCGCTCCCCGTGCCGGGCGCATCTCGCTCCCCGCCTGCCGAGCATCTCTCCGCGGCTCCCTCGCCGCCGCTCCCGGGGTAGCGCCGCTTCCTCCCGCTCTTCCTCATCCTTCTCTCAGCCCCGAAAGGGATGGGGAAGAGCGGGAGGAGGCGGCGCTGCCCCGAGGGCTGTTGCTCCTGCCCCGCAGCTCCTTCCTTGCCGTGCCTTGGCAGCAGCATTCCCGACTGTTCATCTGCGCTTTCCTGGGAACCCAGGGGGTTTTGTGGGCCTGCCCAATACATCACCAGTGCTATCTCCTCCCTCAGACCCCCTCCCTTTCCGCCTCCCTCCTTCTCGATGCAGAAAAGGAGGTTGGGCTCAGGATATGGTCTGATGCTGATGTAGCACACGCAGAAACCCAGGAAAGTGTGATTCGTTGCTCAACACTACGCACAGGACATGGTTTTCTATTTCACGTCATAAGAGCACCTGTTAAAGTAAAACATGAAGCTGGTTCTATATTTTTGTTACCCTGAGATAAGCGTCGCCTTGGGGTGTTCTAAAATATTTTTGTACGCTTTGAGTTTTAGAGCCTTATTTGCAAAGCCGGTGTACGTGCCCTGGGTGCCTGTGTGGAGTGTGGATGCTGAACAGCCCAAGGACAATGGGCTGCGCAGACCCTTGCTTAGCTGCTGGGGTACCTAATGCTTTAATGAAATACAGCAACTTTAGAACTATTTTGTACTATAACCTCTTTTTTTTCCCCTAACATAATTGTTTCATATATGACTTTTTTTCAATGAGGATGCTCAATAAATATAGATAGAACAGTTTGGGGCCTGAAAGATCATCTTGTTCCAACTCCCCTGCCATGGGCAGGAACACCTTTCACTAGACCAGGTTGCTCAAAGCCCCATCCAGCCTGGCCTCGAATACATCCAGGGACGGAGCATCCACAACCTCTCTGGGCAACCTGTTCCAGTGTCTCAACACCCTCACGGTGAAGAATTCTTTCTTTACATCCAATCTAAATCTGCCCTCTTGGCATCTAAAGCCATCGCCCCTTGTCTAGTCACTGCATGTCTTTGTAAAGAGTAGATGGAGGTTACACAAATTCAGTGTAAATTAAGGATTGTTTCACACACAGTAAACAGAGCTGTAGTTCTGATGGTGGTAAAAGATGACTGTCAGGTTAAAGAGGATGCCTGTCCTAATTTGGTTGCTCTTTTCATCTTGTACTGTTGTAGAATAAAAATACAAATACAACATGCTTTGTCATTTACTATTACAGATAAACTTGCATTTATAGCCTTGCCAATTTGAAGTGCGAGAAGTAGCAAATAAAGCTACAAATAGGAATTGGAAACATAAGATCTTTTGTCTTTTAATGAAGTTCTACCTTTTGAATCTTTAGGATTTGTCATCTCAGAGTAACTGCAATGATTCGAGACATGGCTTTTTTTTTCTGCCCCCCCAAAGACATGAAAATACTACATTTTAATCAAATCCCCAAACCAGTCTTTTTCTCCCAAACAAGAGACAGCATTGGCAATGTTCTGCAGTTTTGGAAAGATTGTCTGGTTTCATTTTTTCCTTCTATTTTTTTCTTAATACAGTTCTACAGAAGCCTTAAATATTTCCATGTAAAACTTCCTTCCGAGAACTCCACGGTGGAAAGTTTCTTCTGAGATATTAATTATTTGGGTATTGGCACCTCAGGCAAATGTCCTTCACATAGTGCCTTTAACGCTCTCTGTAACATAAGACTCTGCAAGCAAGTGACTGTTGCCCATTGTCTGCTGATTGAATCATCTAACATTTATCAGCAGCTATAATTTTTCAGCATAATAAATTACTGGTGTTCAGTGGAGGACACCCCCTTCTGACATGAGGGTTATAATTCAGCGTTTCTAAACTAGAGAAACCGCTCTTGAACAAATCACTAAGGCAAGGCACTAGATACAAATATATTCCAAGCAAAGTTATGATACATATCTAGTAAAATAAATGCAGCCAATTACACTGTTTTAAATTAAGTCAATACCCAAATGAAATACTAAACAGTAGCCTGAGCCATGTAAACATGCAAAAGCTATTGAAGTTAACGATTAATAGACAGAGATAGGTAGTTAGCATGACAAATGAATGAACTGGCTGTAAGAAAACTGTTCTGAATAAGGAATTACTTAAGCTAAAAAATAGCTGGAGTTAATTATTAAGGGAAATCTTCACTGTATATGCAACTAAGCACGAGGTCACTGCTTCAGGACATTTATTTTTTCAGTAGAGATGGAAGTTTCATGGAAGGAGGGAAGCAGTTTCCTGAGAAATAAAACGTACAGTTTTGTTCCATTTGTTCATATGTTAGAACGTTATTTAGATAGTGCAGTGTCTTCCACCCTTGTTGTGGAAGGCACATTTCAAGAGCTGGCCACGCCGTTTAATTTTCTTGCATTTGACAGCGGCGAGTGACTGCTTTGGTGTTCATCTTTGTCTCAAAGCCACCTCCTCCCTGTATCTGGGATCACTCACTGTCACCTGGCCATTTGGAAGGTGCTTTCTGGAGTAGGCTGTGTATGGAAGGGCCCAAGGGAAAGCTTTGGAAAGCATTTCTCCTCTGCTAGTAGGGGTGTGCTTTACAGTGGATAGGAATTGTTATGACTATGCTATTGGTTTTGTTTCCTTGCATTTGTGTTGGTTTTGGTTGGGAGTGGAGGAGGGAAATTACGATTGTCCATAATTTGCTGGCAGTCTTAGTAACTATGTTTGCTCAAAATCATTACCTCTGCAGATAGGAACATAAAAATGAAACCTGAACACGGTACTGGTCACTTCTTCTGTGGCCACTCACTCACAGAGCAGCTTGTACCACCCTGAAAGTAAGACACTGGAAGTGGTGTGACAGGTTCCTGTAATGATCTGTGGTGGGCAAGTTGCCCACTAGCGCCGAGGCCCTTCCTCACAGGTTGCTGTTTGTTTGTGGTGTGAGTGGTGGACAGGAGAGCCTTCCCTTTGTGTTGGATGGGCTGGAGCTGTGAGGAGATTTCACTTGGTTTATGTGTGAACTGAAAGAGACTGTATGGAATCAGACTCACTATTGCAAAAAAGGGAGACTTCTGGGCAGTTTCCAGAATTGCCTGGGAGATGCGGTTTCAGTTTTCTTTTCTGCAGTAGGTGCCTAGTATGAGCTGCACTGAGCTGCTTGGCTGAGATCAACAAAAACAACTGGATAGAACTTTAATAAACTACATCAGAGCTGCTTTCCCTGCCCCACTTCTCTTTAGGGCTATCAGCTCCTGCCTAATACTTCATATAAAGCGTACTTGTAATCAAGATACGGCTTTAATCATGTGCCAGATGCGCAGAACATTATTGACCTGACCAAGTGCATGATACAGAGGTAAGGAATGAGTGGTGGGGGTGGAAATTCCTGCTGCTGCTGCTGTTGCCCTAGATAGGCAGCCTTGCTGCTACTCAGGCTGCTGAGCTGCTTTGGAGCTGGGCTGCTGTAGCACTTGAGTCAGGACCTGAACCTGGTGCTGGCTTCAACTTGATCTTCTGCAGAGGTTAGGTGTGAGGAGTGTATGTGCACGAGGCGTGTTGGTACAATTGGCTTGGGAGTTATTTTAAATTTTAAGGTGATCCCAAATACAATAGAAAACTCGGAAGGCACATCGAACCGTTTTTCAGTAAGGAAATAAATGGCACTTGGGATATGGAGGAGCAGAACAAGTAAGGGAAGGTGACTGTGGCCATGGGCTAGGAAAGGTTTTACTTTAGTCAACGTGATGCCAGAATGTCAGTTTGTATAATGGATGATTTTTAACGTCTGTGTATGTGAGTTGCTTATGATGGAAGCGAGGTTGGAGTGAATGTTACCTAATCAAAAAGTCATTGTGTGCTTTATTTGCTTTGCTTTTGGATTAATAGCTGTGTAATGTGAAGGAGGTGAGGAATTGTTTCCTTCTCTCTTTGCTTCAGATAGAGCTAAGCACTTGGGCCTTCCATGGAAATCAAAAGAGTACTTTTCACCTCAGTAAAGGGTTTTGTAAGGAATCCTAGATAGTGGAGAAATACATTCTTTTTCATCTGTATTTATATTTTGCATGTTTTTTGTAGTACCGTTAATGCCAAATAGATGGATATTGGGCAGCTGGGAGTTCACTGGGCTTCAAGGTGAGATATCTTTATCTCCAAGGTAGAGATAAAGCGATCCACCAATTATCATAGGTTTAAGAGTCTCGGATTTAAAGCGATCCAAGGTGGATCCTTGGTTATCACTTTAAATCCAAGACTCTTAAATCTGTGATACTTGAACACCGCTGTCGTTCAGTGGGGACAAAGCTAATGAACTAGGATTTCCTTCAGTGTCCGTTGATGGTACTGTTGATTCCATGGAGTATGTCACTGCTTCATCAGTTGAGCATCTTTTTATAAAACCATACTTGTAACTTGCCAATTAGGCCACAGGTTTATCTTTCTTTTGTAATTCTGATTATAAATTCATTGGGCTGCCAAAAGCAGCTGTTAACTGTCAGCAACCAGAACAAAAACTGTGTGCACATCTGTTTTACTTTTAAAAAGTGTGATGATGCTGCAGCTCACCTCATGACTCCTGCTCATCACTTTTGTTAGTGGGCAGGGAAAATGCCTTTATCTCCATACACTGATAACTGGGATTGTTTTAGACCAGAGGTGTATAATGGCAGTTAGACTATTAATGTATACATCAATTTAAAAAGTCTAGGTATGCTTGAAAGTCTGTAAAATTAGAAACAAGTTGACATGACAAGGAGAGACTTAAAATAGCACATTACATTTCAGTACTTGTACTCTTAAAATTTGTACTAATTAAAGACTTCTAAATTATTATTTAAATAACCCTGAAGTGGTATTCTGTCTTAACTCTCCTTACTATAGAAAATAGGATTGTAATACCGACAGTTACAGAAATGCTTGTGTTCAGAAGATTTCTCAAACTATTTAAATTTATAATATGCGTAATTTATTTTTAAAAAGATCTGTTAATGACATGTTTAACCTAATCTATTGTGCTTTTGTTATAGTATAAGCATGGCCAACATGTAAAAAAAATTTTCTTAACATCTAGCTAATGGTTATACTTTGCAAAATCCCATGTTAGATCTGTAGAGCAGACCTGTTTTTTTTGTTTGCTTTTTAGCTATTTTATGATACTGTGCAACTCATTTTAAAGAGAAAATAGTATTACTACAGTGTACTCTGATCCTTGTTCTACTTAAATAGGTGCTTTACTTAACTCTGTAGCATTTTAAATTCTAATAACACTTAATAAGTGTGACTTACATTCTAAGAGACACAAAAGTAGATTCACATATTGTGAAAGGAAGTTTCTAGTTTGTTTTTTTTTCCTAAACCAAATGTTCTACATGCTGTAAGATACAGGAGGTGTCTTCTGAACCACATCGTAACTGAGGTTTTCCTCTGAATTACTCAGTTCCAGCTACAGGTAGACATCTAGTTTGTTTGCTATGTAATTTTAGAAAAGTAACCTGAGTAGTAATTGTACCTTTGGCAAAGATTCTTATTGAATATTGTTTTTTCCATGGCAGTCTACAAGTGCTCCACGTGTGCAGAGCTGGCCTGAGCAGCAGCGCCCATCTGTGCACCAATGTGTGCCTTGACACCTCTGGGTTGCTGTGGTTGGGGTTATCGGGGGCTGAGCACTCAAACCTCTGTCTCCATGTTTGGAGATGTTTGACCCTTAAACAGCACAACTCAAAACAAATGTCAGGCATGCAAGAGCTGCTGCTTATTTTTTAAACATATTTCCTCCCGTTCCCAAAGGGTTGTATTTTTAGCTATGCCTCTGCCCACCAGACCCTTCCCACTTCCCTGTGACAGCCCTTTCATACCATGTACTCAGCTCCATTGCCAGAAATGGAGTGTAATCCATAAAATAACTGTCCTCTTTGGTAAGTGACCCTTAAGCCTTTTTAAGAGCCTTGTTTGCACAAATCCTGCTCATAAGAATAGAAAAGTATTATCATAGAGATGAACTGAATAAATTGTAATATTAAGTATGTGATACAGCAAAGAGAAATTCTGTTCAGTGTCAGTAGTTACGTGTGTGGGTTTTGTATTTCCCCAACACAATTTCTTGGAAAAGAAATATAAAACAAATAAATGGTTTCTGCAGAGCACACTTGTGCCCTGAGGCGCTTCTTTCATGGCTGGCTAAAAATCTTTGTGACATATCACAGTAAGAACAGACTTAACACCTGTGTTTGTCAGGTTAACTGTTTGCTAGTGCAGGTTTTCTTACTGCCCCTCAGTTGCACAAATGTTTTTATAGACTGAGACACTGCTATACTGATAGAGCCAGCAGCTTGTCCTGTGATTATTCTCCAGCTTGCCCATTTCTTGCTGTGGAACCCAAAGGCCCCCAGCTATGGACAGCCTGTGGCCGGAGGGGCTGACTCTGCCTGGTGCAGGCAGCTCCTACCAAGAGCCTGCGGTCAGCACCGGAGAGCCCCACTCCTGTCTCCACCCTCCACAGTGCCAACGGACACATCTCTGGATTCCTGTCCTCCAATTATTTTATATTAGCCACTGCTCTGACATACGAGCAAGGCTCTTTCAGGATAACATCTACTGATGAGCCTGAAGCCACAGTCAACCTCTTGCAGGTCTTCTAAAGAGAAAGGGAAAGGTGTGCTGGGTTCTGGAAACTGAACATCTGAGTTGCTTGTTCTACACTCAGCTTACATGGGTCAAGAGCAAGCTTCATAAACAACAGTGTTTGCTAAAATAAGAACTTTGTCAAAATAAAAATAATGTCATTTTGTGTTCATGTAATGATTGTTCATCTGGCTACAAGTCTGATTTGATGTTTTTAAAAAGTTACTATTTTGTAAATTATATCATGTGCTTCTGTGCATTAGGAGCCATCTGTACAACGTGAACCAAAAAGTCGCCTAAGAAAGTTGTGTTTAGAGAAACATTAGACTGTGACTAATGCCCTGCGCTGCCATTTCTCAAGAGTACTCACTCTCTGTCAAGTTTGGCTGCGGATGAGCAGGTACCACAGAAAGTTGGATCTAACTTCACACCAAGTTGCAGTTCACAGTTCTGCATGTATTTATGGCAGGTGGCACATATAACTTAAGGAATTTTTCCACATTTATGTGAGCACTGCCATCAGTGTCCTGTTGAGTGAAGCCAGTGGCAGGACTGATTACAAGGAGCCTGTATTGTGATACTTGCTGGTAAGAGGATGCAAGTGTCTTTCTGGAAAAAATACAGCAAATTGATGTAACTGGTGCCATTCACTGAAACACTTCACGTTGCCCAAGCAATCTGTCAGGTACTTGGCTGTTTCCTCTCTAGTAGCTGTACATGCAATAATTTTGGATATCTCATTACATTCAGTTTACCAAAAGTCCATGATAAGTACAATACACAGTGAGTCATTCTCAACAAATATTTTCTCTTGGAATCTAAAGGAGTTGAGCAGCCTATGAAATGTCACTACTTCAAATAAGCTAGTTAAGTTTGAGGAGCTGGGAACAGTGTATCACTGCACGCTGCACATGGGCTCACAGCAAACCCCCCCACATTGATGAATGAGGGCAGTTGTTTCAGTCAGCTGTCGTTTCCTGTACCATCCAGCCACTAAGGATTAGGAAGATTACTAACTCCTGATCTTCAATAAATAACAAATTATGTGTATTAAAGAATATAGAAAGTTAATGAGACATTTCAGTGTTTGGTAATGCATTTGGGTTTTGGTTTTTTTGGCTTTCAATAAAGATAAAAGATTAGTTATGACACTACAGCTTCTGGTTGCTTGTTTTTCTAATCCTGTGCTTCCATCAACACACTAAATTTGCAAAAGCTGCAGCCAGCACTCGCTCACTGGCTCCTGGCAAAAGGGACGGGACAAGAGTGGGACAGCAGAGAATAGGTGGAGGCTGCTGCTTTCAGCAGCAGCTCCATTTTGTGCTTCTTTAAAGTTGTTATGAAGCTACACTGTAAAGCTACAAGCTTCTGTGTCTGCTGAACTAAACCGAGGTTACCGCTTCCTCCCTTGCACTGGCACCTGTGTGACTGGACAGGGAGCTATGTCAGACCACTGGCTCAATTTAAAGGTTATGTATAATTGGTTGCCTGCAAAATTTGCAGCCCAAGGACAAAGTGGGATCACCATAGTCCAGATTTGGATTGAGTTGGCTCCCACGAACCTAAAATTGAAGGCTCTGATAGAGAACCTGCAGGCTTGTTGCACTTCTTTCACTTCTCTGTTGGAGTCTCCATTACGTTGAGGCCACATTTATGTCAATAAAGTAGTCTGCTCAAGTTGTGTTATGTCTTAAAACCTGTTTGAAGTACTCAATTCTAACCTCTTTTCTGTTCTTAGTATGGTCCATTTTGGTTTTGTTTTGTTTTTTTTCCCCCAATGAAAACATACATTCTAAAACAATCACAATACTATATAGGTAAGGGAGTTTACAACAGTATTTTCCATACTTTTGAAGGTTACATAGAAGAGGCAGTAAATCTGCAGCTAGGGGTAATGTGAAATAGCAGCACAGTGATAGAGGAACAGAAAGGAAGAAGAAAGAAGAAACGAGATCCTGGCTTGTGGTGCCTGTGGTCTTTTTGCACCAGACTCAGAAGTGAGGATGGAGTAGTTTGTCTGTCCACGGGAGCCTATTAGTTTGTCATTTTGCGCATGGAGACAGACCTATGTACAGCTGAGTCATATTGTGTATTTACACTGTATCATTAACTTAAGATAGCCTTGGTTTTGTGCCTTTGTTTGATAGATGTGTTTAATTTTCATTATGAAAATGGATTCTCTGTTTATTTCATATCCATGCAAATAGTTTTGCATTTTTATGAACTGCTGCATTCGAACAATGTTGTCAAAAGTGCTTTCATTATGACATGTATCACCACAGGGAAGAGGAACAACTGGAAACTGAAACTAAGACTGTTGTTGTTCAGTAAAAAGCAGGGTGAGAAAGTGGAAGTTGGAACAGGGACTGGAGCAGGATTATGCCTTTAAAAAACCCTGGAGAGCATTCCCCCTCATAGGAGCGTGCTGCGATTTGCCATTCTGGGATTGCCACTACTCAAGCCTGGCTTCTTCAGGGATGATACGTTATCCTTGCTGTTCAAGTTCATATGAGAGAAGCTATAAATGGATTTCAGTATGTCACTGAAGCCTGGTCTTTCAGACATGTTTTCCTCACATGCCTTTAAATAATACCACCTATGCAATGTGCATTACAGCTCCCCAGAACTCGGTAGAAAAAGAGAACGTAACTGAATGTAACTGTTCTAGCCTTGAGCTACTTCATGTTACTTGGACACTCAAAGGTGGTTTGATGAATGATAACCATGTACACAGAATGGTCAGAAGTAAGTGTAAGACTTTCCAGATCATGGTACCTAATGAAAATGATCTGGTGGTGTCAGCCTTGTAGTCCTCCTCCCTCCATTCCCCAAGGTAAAAATACTGCCGTTACTCAGGTAGAACCTACACCCGCTTAAAAAGTTACTGTTGCTTGGAAAATAATCCTCATTTAACCTGGTACAAATCAGTCTGAACTGCAGAGAAAGATGAGCAAGCAGAGGCAGAAGGGTTAACGGAAAGAGGAGCAGGGCTTTGGAGAATCCTCTGCCTTACCTGCCTAGGTGAGTCGCTTTTGCTGCAGTTGGATAATAATTTCTGGGATAAATGCATGAAAATAAGATACAGACATAGCTTGTTAGCATACGCTAATACTACTTTTATCCCTAAAGTTTGGGATTTTAGGGCCACACCAACTGTTTTACCACTTACCTTTCTGAGTTGTGGTCTGTGCCCAGCTGTTGGATGTAAACAGGGAGAAGGTTTCGGTTGGCTGTTTTTCTAAGGGATTGTGTTCCTCAGACAGACAAAACAGCTTAACAAATTTGTTACTCATTACCTCTTAGTTTATAAATTTACCATTCCTTTAAAAGGTGAAAATGAAAAATGGTTTCTATAACTTGGATAGTATTGTGTAGATTTATCGTTAAGAAAGGTAAGCTTTGAATAGTAGGTTGCTGCAGCTGTAAAGTTGAGGCTATTAAAAGCAGTCTAATGTCATAACGCTGGTTTTAACTAATAGTAAATTTAAAACCTTTTTGTTGAGCACAGTGTTTGGCAGCATGTTACATCATTTAAATATCTGAAGGCACTGAGCATGTGGAATTTATGTGAAAATCGAGAATGAGAATGTACTGAGTTTCAAATGGTATCCTCTGCCCTAAAGTAAAGTACATGATCAGGCTGTTCCGTGTTTTCACGCAGCAGATAGTATTTTGCAATTATACAAATGGCACTGACAACAAGCAGCTGACAAAGCTTGTATTACCAATCCAGGAAAATGCTGGATTGAATAGTCTGGTTAGATACGTTTATAGGCTAACTGATGCCTAGAATTTTCACTATTTAATGTTTTTCTTTTTTTTTAGATTCTTTGTGGATTTATCTACTTACTTAGAAAGAAACATTTGAATTGCATTTGCATTAAAGGTAAAGAGTGACTTCGGATTGTGTGTGCTGGTGAGCAGTGAGATTGACAATAGCTAGGGAGTGGGCACTTAAATAACCCGTGCTAAGACCTTCCAACAAGGAACTTTGTCCTACCATCGCTATCATCATCAGTCCAAATACTGCACTGGAGTGAGGCCTGGGTATTTTTAAATTGCAAATGGAAACACGTTCTGACAATATTAGCTTTTTGAGTATCGCTGCATTTGTTAACAAATGAAATGGTATCTTTTTTTACTACTAAGTTGCTGTTGTGATACACAGTATCGTACTAAGGATTTTTCTGTGCTTTTTTCACAGCAAAATAGTTCCTAAAAATAAGTTGAAGGAATGGTCAACAGCATGAGTTTCCTCTTCATACTTCCTTCCAAATTTAAGTCTAAGACCACTTTAACTGTGTTTAGTCTAGTGCTATACTAGTGCTTTCTTTGTTCTGTGATTGCTACTGTGACTTCTGCTTTATTCACATTAAAGGTGATCTAGTTACCTAAACATCAAGCCCCTGGAGTTTGAGCCAGGTGGTTTGCTGCAAATTATTTTATGTCTTTGTACTTTTTTTTTTTTTTTTTTACATCTTCCAAGCCAGCAGAGCTCAAAGAAATTCCTGCTGGGAAGCTCTGTGGCTGTGCTCTGCACCTCTGTCCTGTGCTCATACATTTTGCTGAGGGGTAGGATATATTAGCCCAGGCACAGCCATGGGATATTAAGGTTACACACCTCCTTGGCCAGAGCCCACTTGCTCTGTGCCGTCTCTGCTTCCAGCTCTGGCTTTGAGCATGTGAGGTTGTGACCCAGTCCCATAGATATGTCCACTGCTGCTTTGCAAAGGCTACTTGGTGTTTTGGACTAAGAAGGTTAAAAACTGCCTGCCTTGGAAATTGTGCACCTTAAACAACTGCGTTGACGTCTCTGCCTAAGTGTGATAAATGTGCATGCACGTGGATCGGAGGGTGGTAAAGTTCAAAACCTTGGTGCTTAAAACTGACTCAGAGGTCTTTTTTATTGTTTTTTTTTTAAAAAAACAACTTATTTTCTCTTAAGAGTTGTGCTAGTTTCTACCTTGATCTCCTGTCTTGGCATGAGTATGTTCAGACTACTTTTACATTGCTTTCCTGTTTTAGTGGGGTTACACTGCTCAGAGGATTGAACAAACTAGTGTTTAAAGCTGTTAAATATAAAAACTTGAATGTGCACTCTGCCTTGTAGGAGAAAATGTACTGAAATGTGTGTGGTCATCTCACTTCCTCTTTGAAGTGCAGATAAAATCAAAAGAACTGTTAAGATATATTAAGTAAGTAAGATTGCCTTCCCCAGTAGAAAATGCCATCACCAGTATTCTCCTCCTTGCTAATGGGTAAAATCCCCAACTTCTTTGACTAAATTGGTGTATACTGCATGAAGTTTTATTATCCATGTATAACTCGTTCCCAGACTCTATCTCCAGATCTTCCTTGTAAAAGGTAACACTCGAATTGCCAAATAATGTTATTAAAAGAAATGCGCCCTAAAGATACCTCCGTCTATCATAAAGCACATGAATGTAGCAGAAAGCAGGTTCACTCTCACAAAGTTTAGAGTAAAATGAGCAAAGAGTTGCAGAATGAAGTCCTCTCTTAGGTAAATCTTTGTCTGGGCTTTCCAGGTGTGGCTCTAAAGATGACAGATACTGATCTGGAGATGACGGATACCTAGAGATCTGGGTAGATCTGGCTAGACAGTGATAGGATAGGTTCACCCTGAACCAGGCAATAACACTGTGCTAAACTTTAGCACTAAAACTATGATAAAATTCAGTTTCTTAAACATACAAAAGACATCATCATTTTTTCACTGGAAAATACAGTGGTCGTACAAAAGATTAAAATATACTTGCTCCCAATGCTACTATTTTTATTGACTCTCAAACCATTTTCCTCTGCAGCCTAACTAGTTACACAATTAGAATGAAAAATAGAAGTGACTCATGCTTGACATCCTCAAGGGTTACCATCTCAAATGACCGTGGGTGGGAACAGTTTGCTTAATCTTGTATTTTTTAAGTGCATACCCAGTCATCTGTATATCGGAACATCTGCAAGGACACAATTTCTTCAAGTTGCAAATAAGACAGTCTAATTCTATTTGCTTAGCCCACCTCATGTCCCCGTTCCCCCCCGCCCTCCCAAAAAAAAGAAAGGAAAAAAAAGAAGAATTTTAGTTTGGATGTGAGCGCCTAAGAGAAAAGGGAAAGCGTATTTCCCAACTCTGATGCTCCTCTTGTTGACTGTCCCCACAGAATTTTGAAAAACCCAGCAGAACTTTAGAAAAATCCCTCCCCAGCCTGCAGTACACTTTTTTGGTAGGCAAAAGACTGCTAAATGCAGTACATGAGGAGGAGCAATTTACTTCTATTCTCCCCGCCGTCCTCCCCACCTTTTTTTACAAGTATGTCATTAATTCCACTACCTAAGGTATGACTGGTGTCTGAGAAGTAACCTAATGCCTCTGATGAGAGATGATGGGGGTTTTGAAAAGCAATAAAGGTAAATATAAAATTAGTAGCAGAATTTTTTGTCAAAATGACAGCTGAAGAGACAGCTTTTTCTGAAGCAATACAGAATTATATTCAGAACTTCAGTCTGTTAAATTACACAAGAGTCGCTGTTGGCAAGACATACATCATCTGCCAGGGTAACTACAGTAAGAGGGTGAAGCTGCTCCAGCTCACTGTTGTGTCTGGATTTCAATAGATCGCAGGAGGTTAATATTACTGGACTTTCTCAAGAGAGCATTACGAGGGATTACGATGATCTCTGTCATTACAGTGCGTGTTTGGCTGCCGGACCCGACTCGCATTCATGAACTTTAACATTTTACTGCTCAAGTTGCTCCTTTCACAAAAAGGTTATTACAGAGCAATGCTGCTACATTTCAGGAAACGTATAAATAAAGGAAGCAGCTTTTAATGACTGGCTCTCCTGTGTTAGTGTTTACTAAACTCTGGTCAGAGGAATCTTATCAGCTGAATCCTATTTAAAAAAGAATGATTCGGTGTTTAGTTTCTCCTAACTTTTGTTCTTGTGTAGTAATAGATTCATGTTACCATTTATTTTCTACTGGGAAATGCTATTTGACTTAAGTATTTTTAATGCGTCATTGCAAGAGTACGTACAATTCCTCCTAGGTCGCACTGTACAGATGTTTGGGAATGTACCAGATCTGAGGCCAGGAAATTAGTGCTAATATTTAATCTATGCAGCTAGGGTAATGTTATTATTGAATTTTTTTTGTCTTGTTGAGTAAAACATCGTTAACATTTGTCCAGTCCTAATATCATGACTTGATCAGTCTGAACGTGAATGCACGCGCTCCAGGAATGGGTGAAGCAGTTGTATACAACAGGCATAAGCATAAATACATTGATTCCAGGTACATTTTGAAAAACTTTTACCCAGGGAGTTTATTTCCTGTATTCCTTCACCTTTACTTACAAAGTTAAAAGCACCTGATGTCTTAATTTCCTTACGTTGTGAAAAGATGTGGTTGAAATGATTATCATAAGCATAAGATAACAACATAAGATGAGAGATGAGCATCCTAGTTCTTAAAACAACCTGTCGCCCATGCGTATGTTCCTAATTCTAAGTTGAAAATAGATAAAATGAATGTTCAATAGACTCAGGAAAGCACTGAGCAATTAGAAGCAGAGTATCAGTGACACAAGTACCTTCTAACTTTCTATTATCATTAATATTACAGAAATGCTACATCTTTCAAGAGTGTACATCAGTTATTTGCTTTTACTGTGCCCTGAAAATGTAGGGGAAACAGAGTCCTTAACTTTCCTGTGATGAAAACAGCTTTTGTTAAGAAACCCAGCTTTGATTAAATCCCTGCTTTATGTCAGCTGTGTTCCAATTAGGAGACAGGCAGAATCCAGACTATCCATTCACTGATGAACGAGATGAAATGGTAGCACAGTTGAAGAAGTTACCCGAAAGTAACGTGTATGGTCGCTGCTAGTCCCTTTCAACATGGGGCAAAACTGCTCAACCTGGAACACCGCAGAACAGTATGCCAATTTTCTGATGCCTGTATTCCACACTGGAAAAATGGGAGTTTGAAGTCTCACTTGTGCTTTTGCATTATTTCACTCCTTTTTTTCTAGCTGAACTGTCTTATTTTTTGGCCTGTGGTTGATTACTTCAATCACATTTTCAAATTAAAATCACCCTTGAAAATTTAAGCACATAATCGGGTTTTAAAAATTAGGTTTAAATGCTTCTTTGCTAGAGACTGCACAATCCATGATGCAGACATATACAGAAAGTCTGGATGTTAGTACTTTTTTTTTTTTTTTTAACCTGCTTCATTTGTGATGCTTAAAAATAAAACAAAGATAAAAGAGAGGAACTGATCTGCAGTCTGTACTTCCAAACTGATACAATATAGGTGAATGCAAAGATCTTCTGTTGTAATACACTCCAAAACAACAGATGCAATAACAGGCTTTAGAATTTATCTGAAATTGCCTAAAACAAGAGAATGTTTTCAAAAAGCTTGCACTTATCAAGGCTATACTCAAAAGATGCATAATCTTCATGTGGGAAGCAAACAACAAATTTTGTTTTGTAATGTATGAATCTGGTTTTAGTATAAATTATATGATTAAGGGATTATTTGCCTTGGGGTATGAAATTTCTCAAGGCCAGCGTTTGCAGCAAGAAAAACAATATAGAAGATGTGGCAAACAGGGCTTTGTATTTGTATCTAGTATTTGTAGGTCTCAAAGTGTTTTGATTTTCTGGACTGAATAATTCAAAATTCTTAGAGGCCACAACTTTTTTATTTTTGTAAAGCAGTTTACTACTGAGAAAGCAGCAGAAAATGTAAAGATGGTAGCTTATGTCTCACTAGTTGGATCATCAGAGCCATGTAAGTCACAACCTTTCCATTGCAAAATGGTTGTGTGGTTAAACGCAGAACTATCCAGTCTGTATTACAGACGGGAAGAAAGAGATTATCAATTCTTAGTTGACTGTTTACATAGCTTTTGCTGGAGAATTTCCATGGCCACCTAGTCTCCAAAATTAAAATCTGTCCTTGATCTTGCTGCCTGTCTTTTCACATGTTTGCTTTAAAATGCTGGGTGAAAACAGTACAATTGCGTATCTCTGCTGTTGAAACCTCAGAGTAACATTTGCCATAATGTCAGGGGTACATGTTGAGGGGACCAGGCTGAAGGAATAACTTCTTTATATATAGAATATGCATTTTCCTTTTTAATTTTTTGTGCTCTTTAGTCCAAGTGCATTTTGTAGATGTTGGAGGTGTTTTGATGCAATATCAGCATTTTTTCAGGTGCAGATTTTCTCCTTTTCCATCCTCTTCTGAAATAGCACCCATCCAAGCCACCAGTCTGTACCACATTCATGAACTGAAATGCAAATGACACAAAAGGATGCCTCTTTCCTTCTTCCTTTACCACAGAAGCATTGAAACAGCTGAGTTTGCCATCAGTTATCAGTGACTGTGAGCATTCCCAGTACTGTAGTGTAAGTTGGATTGACTTGAAACCTCGCGTGCCCCAGGCCTTTGATCAGAGCCCACCATAACCAGTACAGGGCGGGATTGTGAGAGAGGAAGTGCTGGAGTGAATGAGCCTCAGGTATTTACAGTGCAGGTATTTGCAGTGCATTAATTCTGGATGGAATTTAATGAGTGAAAGTAACAAAAGCAGGTTTAGAGGAAGTACTTTGCCAGTTCAGTGTATTCTCCACGGACAGTTTTCAGGTGTGGAATATTGCCTTAGCCTTTTACATTTTGTGCCTTTGGGGCACACAAATAGCTCTTACCCTTTCACCAAATATTTGCTTGCCCTTATGTTACAAGATTAGGAGAGAGTTTCACACCAGTCTGTTAGATAATTGAGAAATATTGGGTAAGCACTGCTGGTCTGGTTTCCATTACAATTGTTGTTGCAGCAATAGATACGTGATCAAGTACACATACTAATTGATTAATATTTTCTTTTCTGATTGACATTAAGTGCATATATAGTACTAAGAGAGAAGCAGTGAATATAAAGGACAAAAATAGTATTTTTCTTGAAATCAAAAATAAATCTAATCTTTGTTTAATAGTGAACAAGATTTCCTAGTACTACTTATATTTTTGCTATTTCAAGTAGAATGTATGTATTTAAACAGGGACCCTTGACTTTTATCAGGATCCAGTATATCTGACTCTCCCCTCTCCGTGTTTGTTGGGACACAGGTGCTGGTGGTTACGCTGTGCAGCAGCCACAGCAAGAGCTCTCACACTCAGGTTTTGAGCTACTGTTTCATTGACAGAGCACGGAAGTACTTCTGAAACCTGCTGGCCTTTGATAAGCTTACCTCTCCAGTTTCCACTGCCCTTTAAAGTACAAAATTGTGCAAGAGGAAAATATTTAGAAATCTGCCTGTGAGAAATGAACATAAATGGGACTTTATGTACTTTGTTCTGTACCATGAGTAACTTGCATTAATATTGGCAGTTTGTTTTCATAAAAACACTCAGGATGTAAGAACTGAATCATTTCCTTTAGTTTTTCTTCTTTCAATCTTTCTAACCCCACAAGAGTTGTAACTAGCCACAAGATTCTTCTTGTTGCTGTTTAATCACAGTCTTCTCATCTGTAGAAATGTTTTCTCTTTCTTGTGTGTGACAGGTATAAATCTGGAAAGTCCAAATTTGTAGAGAGCCTGGTAGTAGTATTTGTTTATTGTGTTCAGGCTTGCTGCATCTTCCTCACAATGTGATATTTCTCAGTCTTCCTGTAATTTCTTTTTAAAATTCTAGGCTCTTTCAGTTCTAGTTCTGGAAGAGATTCAGGACTACTAGATATTGATTGAATTCCCTGCCAAAGGCTGACTGTAACTAATAACCATTGTATTTACCCAGGTCAAGTCACTTTTTTTTTCCCCTCGCTGCAGCACCACCTTTCCACTTAAAAATTACAAATGTTTACCGTGGATTCCAAAATGCTTAGACCTGCCTGAGTGCTAGAGAAATTCTGGAAACTGTTGTTACTTATTCATACTGGATTGTTTAGGAAGATTTCAGAACTTCCTGAAAGGACTCAACCCTGTGTATTTAGGCTTAGGCCAAAACTGTCTCCACTTGAAGTCAGCAAGAGCTCGGCTGCAGGGGAACCGGGACTTTCTCTGGTGTTGTTTTCAAACTAAACAAACTAGAATGCTACCCTTTTCCTGTCTCATGACATCTTTCTTACTAGAAGACACATTGAAACAAATGTTTTAAAAATTGCAATTAATATTTAAAGTAGATAGAAAAAGAAGTACTCTTCTGATTGTGCTATTACATAGCAAATTGGATCCCTGGCAAGCTTTTTAATACAAGGGCAAGGAAAATAAACACTGTTATTCATACACTTTCATTATTAAACCTTTACAGTGGTTGGCTTGGGCTAATTAAAGCCTTTCTCTGCAAAGGTAATAATTTGCTGCCTTATTAAAATTAAACTGCATAGGACAATATTTCTAGCTACAGAGACTTCTTTAGGTTTTGAGTTACACTTAGAAATTCTAGTGGTGTGCAAGTGCTGGGTAAGTTCATTCTGTTTGAATAATTAAATGCAGAGAAGATCAGGGCATTTCCTACTCTGTGAATAGTTGCTTCCAGAGGCATAAACCCTCTCCCTGTTCCCCACACACACTTTTGTTCTTACTTAGGTCCCATAAGCTTTTGTGACTATTTAAAAACTATTTTCCTATATTAAAAAAGTTGCCAGTTGTTTATTAGATTTTCAGTTAAATTAATGAAAAGTTACGAAGAGAGGAGTGTCTCTTCTGTTCTAGAACCTGAGCTCTGATTTCAAACTGTTCTGTGGCCCTGGCTGAAGGACAAGAACAGTGTGTCACGTATTATCTGTCTCTGAAGCTTTTAATTGAGAACATCAAAGTCAGATTATACTCAAAATTTAACATCTCTTCCATCTGTAAAATACAATGCCAGTGCTTGTAAGAGCATTCTCATCGGTCATTTGTTTTTTATAGTAAGCTTGGACTATGGTTTTTATAAACACCCAGCATGTAATAGAAAAAATACTACTTTGATTGAGGTTTCCAATACAAACAGTAACACATCACTGCAAATACTAAATGAACTCTAGCCTAGAGTTACCATTTCAAAATTGCTAGAAGCCTATTTACCTGAGGAAAATCCTCGAGAGATGCTGAAAACACAGCTATCTAGGAGAGAAACTACATCTGTTTTGTTGGATTTAGTCTTTTTCTTAAACAGTTGTTATGCCCGATGCACAGATTGCTGTTGCTGAGAATGTGCATTTCCTAAATATCAAGAACTGGAAGCTCTGCTGCTTCCAAAACAGGTGAATAAGCATCTACATAGGCTAGTGACATTGCACTACTAAGAGAAGTATCAAAGTCAACGTAAAATATTACATATTCTAAATATTCTAGTATTACATAAGTTTTAATTTGATATAGTGAAATATTTCATGAGTGTTACATTTTCTTTTATTTGTGAGAAGTTTCCTGAGAACAAAACTGTTATACTTCAGTAATATGTAGTTGGCTTGCCTTGAAGGTATCTTTGAAGGTGCGCTGATGCGAACATCACGTCTCATCCTTTCTCTTCAAGTCTAATTAAATTAAAATAAGAGATTGGAGGCATGAGGTGCAATTTGAATAGCTAAGTTTGACTTGTAACCAAATGGAATTGGTGTGGAGGTATGTTTGCGAGTTCTGTACGTCAGTCTGTTATGCAGTGTATTTAAAATACAATCAGTATTTCTTTGGCATGAGTTTAGGATGGTTCTGTTAGAGATCAGGATCTTATGCAGCCACATTTAAATGCCAGTATCAGTAAAACCATTATTGCACCTCTTATTTATTTCGTGTTTCAGGAGAAGATGTTTGTAGGAGAATTTCATAAGGGATATTTAACACAGTTTCAGTCTGTAAAAACTGGTACCTAGATTGAAATCTTAGCCTTGTGGGGAAGGCTAATACAACAGAACCCGGTTAAACATCAGTTAAAAGCTTTCTGCATATAAAACTAAGAGCACAACTGTGCGGTAGTCTTTTTGAAGCCATATTGGTATAGTCACATAAAGGCATCTTTTTTTTTCAACTGGTCCTGGGAGCAGTGAAGCCTCACTGCCTGTATAACCATGCTTTTGTCCTAGAAACTCTTCTCTTACCTCAGTACCCAAAGCTATTGCATGTTCCTTGTGACTCTTTGGGGCAGTGTATGCTACAGGGAATCCTGACTTAGTGTTTCTATTGATACTCATCCATCAAGCATAAAGGTCTTGTTGCTTTTGCTCCAAGACCGAAGAACGAACCATACAGAATCTGAAATAGTCTTTTTTGCCTTGTTAAATAAAGTTTCTGTTCATAGCTTTATTCAGAACACGTTTAAACAGGAGAGGGTCCTATAAAAACTGAGCTCCTTTTGGGTAGCTTCATCTTTATTCGTATACTATAGTTTTCAAGCTTAGTCTTTTCCAATAATACCATTGCTCTCCTTTGGTATGGGCAGCGTGTGCCACTTTTGTCTAAATTCATAGGCTGTTCTTCTTCGGGAGCATTAAAAATACTAAAGATTCCTCCTTTCTGGAAGGCAAAAAAAATTCCTAACCTCTATTATTTTCTTTTTTCCTGTTTTAATACAGATCTAATAGACACTGAAAAAACCTGTCATCACTGCCAGATACCTTGTAAGTAAAGCTCTGTGTGTCAGCTTTTATGTGAGTATATTCAAGGGAAAAGGCCAAGGTTGTCTTTTGGGGACTTACTAAGTTTTTCCAACTGATGTCTATTAAAAATTAAAGCTGATTTTAAAATTTAAATTACCACAAAACTAGCTATGTTGTCTGTTTTTATAAACACTTTTGATAATCAGTAATAAAATGTGAATTTGCTATTGTGAAATACCTGTTTAAATCATGACACTGCTGCCCAGACGCAATAAGAAAGAGTGGAAAAGAGAAGTGGAAAGATGAAAAAATTGCAATAAGTATCCATTAATGGATACCACTGGTCGATATAGATTTAATTAGAAAGTAGTAAGCAAATCAGTCTGTGAAAATATGGTCTTCAGTTCTTCATATGTGTTGTAATAACATGTACACAGAAAACGCTCTGAAGATTTTGTGGTTGTTCAGTATTACACAAGCTGCTCAATAGCTTAAATCTAATTTATAAAATTAATGTACAGGAGATTAAATTGAATGGAAAAGTTAATGTTTGGGGTTTTTTTATAGTCCTGGTCAGTCCAGAACACTGGCTGAAAAATTTAAGTAGATGAGCCTATTCTTCTCCCACTTTTCTAAATTAGTCAGTTCTCGATTATTAGCAAGTAGCTTTTTACCAGTGGAACTAGTGAAAAAGCTACTACTCAGCTGGGATAAAAACTCCAGGACTGTCTCCTGTTAAATTGTTTGCATTAGTCAAGCAAGTCTGCTTTTTATCCAAGTCATTGTGTCTGGTCATACGCTTTTTGTTGGAAGAAGAGGAGCAGCGAGAGCTCTCTGTGGGGATTCCTTTAACATGTAGCTTTGTGTCTAATCATGGGCATGAACTGAAGTTTTCTTACTGTAGTCTTTGCACTGTGGCTGGCTTTTGGTTTCAATACAAGCTCAACTGCTGCTTTTGGAGTACTGAATTAACTGGGATGAAAATACCATATGAGATTTGTAATCTAAACCAGTAAACCTTCATTTTAGAGGACCGGAGATTAGGGAAGTAAAGTGATTATCTCTTCTGCTCAGGTTTGACTGCTGAGCAGTTGACAATGACGAGGTTAAGTAGAGCAGAATAAGCAGGCATGTTCTGAAAAGAAAGTAGCGTTCATTTGTTAGAGAAAGAAATATGCAGAATACTCTTTTCTGAACAAGTTTGAGCTTAGTACATTATACTATAGTCATTTTATTTTATAGAATTAATTAAATAATGTCATCATGTTTTAAGTATCTGCAGATCTCTTAATCTTACATTACATTAAATGCTGTTGATACTGGCTACAACACAACTGCAGATGTTGGAGTTATTAAAACCCCAATAATCTATTAATAGATTTGTTACAGTATTAGTAGCAGTTGTCTTGTTTGACCTGAAAAGTTAATTGTAGCCTCCCTTATCACCTAGAGGTGCGTTTTGAGGCGTGCCCACGTTCTTTTAATTCTTGATGGAGCCCTGAAAACTTCCCTATTCTCACTGATTCTGTTTAGCAGATTCTGTCCAGGAGAGACTGGCCTTTGCAATGAGCCAGTCAGGATTACTCCCTCCCACTGCTTTTTGGTTAGTGCACCTCTGCCTTTCATTTTTCCTGCTGCGTGCAGCGTTGATGATGTGTTTGCATACCACGTTTGCAGCCCATCCAGATAAAGATAAGAACCCGTATCTTCTACGTGCCAGTGCAGGATAGTTACAGAGCAGTGGGCCGGCCACAGCTCTGGTTGGCTAGGGTGCTGCTGTTTTTCTCCCACTCACCTTCAGTCTTTATTCAGGCCCAGTTCTCCTTAATGAGGAAAGATTTCTGGTGTGCAGACAAAATCTTGCCAATTATTTTAAATTGGATTAAATTGGTCAAATTGGATTTCATTTTCCATACCTGGAGTTCTCAAATTCATATATTAAAGTAGTTTTTGGAGGGGGGAAAGCAAATGCGTGTAATCCCTTTCCTGGGTCTGACATGTATAGTTGAAAAGTAATAGATACAAATTTCTGTTGCTGGGACAACGTTAATAAAGCTGTTTTGGAATATTATATAGTTTTTTAATTTCAACATGTTGACTGTGAGGACTTTGTATCAAGATACATTTTTATCTGAATATAATAATATTCTGAAAAGCAGTGAAGAAATCTGCTATATCTTTTCTCTCTAGTACAGATATTTAGGGGGAAAACAACTGTTGACCTTTCCCATAATTACACAATTACAGCATTACTCAAGTAGCTTAAACACAATATTATGATGCGAAGGACAGACTTCATCTCAACAGCCCTGAACTACTCAAACAGAGATAGTGGGGAAAAGTCTTTGAAAAGTAAATATTTGTGGATGCAACAAACAAGCATGGAAAAGATACATCCTCTTCCTTCTTGAGAGCAGCACGCTGCTGTATCATGCAGGGTACATGCCTCTTAAATCAGTTACTTCAGTCTCCTTTGTCTTGATGCATTTGAGGTGAACTCTTAGAAGGACTAAAACTAATCAACTTGCTGACTGTAACATTACTAATTTAATTATCTTTTCTTTTTTTTTTTTTTTTTCCTGCTCTCTGCTTGGCTCTGATCTTCACCCACAGGTGTCCACTGTTGACTCTCAAAAGTTACTAAAATTTTAGCAGCTGCTCCGAGACAGAACTACCTAAGCTTCACTTACTGTTGCTTCTTACACCATACGGCACTGCTGCTTTGCCTCTTGCCTGCTTCAGAACACAATAAGAGATTCTATTTTTTAAATACCTGCAATGAAACGTAGACTAGAAGTATGTGCCATTCTCTTGCTGCCTGTGTACTTGTTAATATCTGTGTACAGTATGCTTGTATTTATTCCATGGTATTTTCTTACCAATGCAAAGAAGAAAAAGGCTATGGCAAAACGTTTAAAAGCTAAACCCATCTCGGACAAACCCGGAAGCCCCTACCGTTCTGTCACCCACCTTGACTCACTAGCAAACATAAACATTCCTGGAGCAGACACGCTGGACAAACTGTTTGACCATGCCTTGGCAAAGTTTGGGAAGAAGGACTGTCTCGGGACCAGAGAAATACTGAGTGAAGAAAATGAAATGCAACCAAATGGAAAAGTGTTCAAAAAGGTAAAGCTTCCAACTTTGTACTTAATTCTGATTTGGTTTTGAGCTGTTTTGCATTTTGTCTCAACAATGGAGCTCCCCTTAGAGGTCTTCCTTAATCATTATCCATCTTAGAGTAGTTAAAGAATAACAGAATACAGGAGGTACTATTTGTTCTACTTCTAGAAAAATGAAAGGCTGGTTTTTTTTCCTTTTAGTGAATGGCAGAGCGTGTGCTCATGGTGTTAATGCACCACCTCACGTGAGCCTGTATCTCGAGATGTACCGGCAGCTTCTTGTCATCACAACTAATTTTGTTTATTTCCTCACCAGTTAATTTTAGGAACTTACAGATGGTTATCCTATGAAGAAGTAAATGAGAAAGTGAATCGCTTGGGGAGTGGACTGACTGCCCTGGGACTAACCCCAAGGAGCACTGTTGTCATATTCTGTGAGACTCGAGCAGAATGGATGATTGTAGCTCTAACCTGCTTCAAGTACAACTTTCCTCGTGAGTACTGAACTCGTTTGCTTCTCATGTATTTTAGAATCATTTCTCAGCAGTGGTTTGGCTGTTGAGTATTTCGAATCTGCCACTCATGTCATTGATGGCGTAAGAATTTTATAAACTTACTCTACACCTGTAGCCCAATTCTTAGACATTTCAGTCTATTTTTTACATTGCAGAGATCCCTAAAATTTACTTTTTCATACTTATGAGAGTTTTTTCCTGATTTTCTTGTAGCAATGTTCTAGTTGTTAGAGTGACAGAACAGTATGGTTTGTTTTGTGGATTTGTTTCTTTTAATACTCCGAAGAGGTCAGTAGTTTCGTTTCTCCCCCCAGAACATGGAATATTTTTAATAGTGTTTTTTGTCTGTATCCTGACTTATGCACCCAAAACATGAAATGCTTATTAAAGAAAAACAGAAAAGTGACCAAAATCATGTGCTAGTCTGAGGGCTTTTTAATGACATTTTTAATCTGCTCAGGTTCATTACAACTATATATGTGGGGGTTTTCTTTTTTAAATTTTATCTAAACTGTAAAAAAATCTAATCTGGCTTAACATGTACAGACTTCTCGGTGAAGTGGCAAAGGTTACTCCGCACTCCCATACCCAGTGTGCATACAGCACACCGTGACCTATAGCTTATTCATGTTGCTGATGTTTTCGCTTGCACTAGGCTGCCTCTTTTTCTTCCAGTATTAGTAGCAGCTGAGTGTGTAAGGAGAAGGTCACAGCAGTTATGCAGAGGGGCTGTGAAAGGGCAATGCTATTGAAGTAGGAGAGGGGGGTTAATTCTGTCTTGATCCTCATGCTTTGAGAGGCAGGAAGAATCGGCTACAGAACATTACTTATACATCTCATTTTGTCTCTTCGACATGAACTCTGATTCACAGGAATACTAAACTCCTTTAATGGTCTTTGGAAGTTAGAGGTTGAGATAGCAGACAATACAAAGAAAGGTGGTTTGTTTTTATTTTAATAGAGAGATGATGGGAAGAAGAGAACTCAGTGCTTGTGAGGCACTTAATAGCATTACTGTAGCCAGTCAGGGTTAAAAATAATCTAGCAACATGAAAACCAGTCTGATTCTCTGCCCCCATCAACAATTTCACAGGAGCAAGCAAAGCAGCTGACACTGCTGGAAGAGCTGCATGTAAAAGCACGTAGCGTTAAGCCGTGACTGGTGCCCTGTGATGTTTTGAGTGTCACCTCTCCCCTTGATCTCTGGTTGTAGAGCGCTCAGGGGCAGACCACGTTCAGCTGCTTACTCTTAGTGATTTATTGCTGAGTTTTAGTGGAGCTCTTATCTTGACGATTTCTCTTCTATAGAATAGGCTGTTTCAGTTGGAAGGGACCTACAATGTTCATCTAGTCCAACTACCTGACCAAAAGTTAAAACATGGGATTAAGGGCATTGGCCAAATGCTTCTTAAACACTGACAGGCTTCGGCCATCGGCCACCTCTCTAAGAAGCCTGTTCCAGTGTTAGACCACCCTCTCAGGAAAGAACGTTGTTTCCTATACAATGGTTCTCCTCATTCCAGAGGACTGCTGTGGCAAAAAAACCCAAACAAACCAACCTGATGTGGAAAAACTAAAAGCTGTTTTTTTTCGAAACTAGAAGATTCCCCATTGAGCTAATTCTATCCCCACCCCCTGCCCTGCTCCTCCCACAAAGCTTTCCAGCAAGCTAGAGCAGGAGCTTTTGCATTTGGTATTACTTTAACTTCAACATTTCTTTGTGTTCTCCCTCTCCGTACTGCAACAGTTGTTACGCTGTATGCCACCCTGGGTGAAGAGGCAGTGACCTATGGTCTCAATGAGTGTGGAGCAGCGTATCTGGTCACTAGTGTAGAACTTCTTGAGAGCAAACTTAAGGTAATTTGGTACCAGCTTCACCTATTTACAAGCAACTCTATAATAATTTCACAGTGCAGTCAGTGTTAAAAATTTCATTTCTTTTTTACAGACTGCATTGCCACAAGTCTCCTGTCTTAAACATATCATTTATGTGGACAAGAAGACTATCAATAAATCAGAATACCCTGAAAATGTGGAGATTCATAGTATGCAGACAGTAGAAGAGCTGGGAGCCAAACCAGAAAATGGTAAGTGAATCCCTGCACAGAGAACTAATCAAGCAGCATTAGTGATGAAATCAGACCTAGGTGAAGAGGGGTGTATAGCAGAACAAAACCCCACCCATGCCGGTCTCTAACACAAAGGCAGGGGCTGATGGCTTGTTCATCCTCTGGCTTCCTTCACATGAACAAAAAGTTTGTTTAATCTCTGTTGTCCTGCATCTTTGTTCGTGTCAGGTGTTTCAGGATAAAACTTGATTTTTAGCTTCTAAGCCACAACCAGAATAATTTCATTTTAAGACTCCACCTTTGTTTTAGGAAGTGAAATACAACCTGGTGCAACATTCCATTTTCTGCTACTTTTATTCATCTTATTTTCACTATTTTTCCTAAGAAAAGAGGAGAAAGCCCTTGCGTTTTTAACTTAAGCACCTTGGGCTAGACGAATAACCATTACATCCCTTGCTACATTGGGCAGCCAGGAGTGACTGTAAACATCTGCTTTGAGAAAGCAAAAAAAACAACCCTCATCATCTCTTCTCCTTAAGTCAGCAGTCTGTGCTTACCCAGGTCTCCTGCTCTTGAATAAAAGAGGAGATAAAGTGGCAAAGGAGCTTTCTGGAGGGAAGCACACATTCATTACAACTGCTTAGCTTTGACCTGCCTAAGGCATGGACACAAAGTGGCAGTTACCTTGAAGGGTGTTGTTTTGTTTGGGGCTTTTTCCCCCCGTCCTGAGAGCCCTGCTTCCATTGCAGACAATTCTGCTGCCTCTCTAGCTGTGAAAATCAGTAATTTTCATCCTAAGAATAAATGCTAAGAGATTAAAACAAAACTCAAAAGTCAGGTGTTTTAAGCTTACTGCTTTTCCACTAACTAGCAGCTTACCTGAAGGAGGTTTGATTAAAAAAGGCAAAACCAAAACTATGTAGTCTTAACTCTACAACCTTAGCTTTGGAAGAGAGAGATTGACAGAAAAGATGACTTGGAAGTGTTGCGGGTTTTTTATTGTGTTTTTTTTTGTTGTTGTTGTTTTGGTTTTTTTTTTTCCCCCCTCAACCTGTTGTTTCTCTCTACTACCATGCATTTTCCCTTCACTGGTTCATTACAGACACTTTCACATTGCTTAATTACAAAAATAACAATGTAGAAAGTAGATAAGAATCAGTAACAATTTTTCCTCCTGCATTTTGTAGCAAGCATTCTGCCAAGCAGACCTGTTCCTACAGACTTGGCTTTAGTCATGTATACCAGTGGCTCTACTGGGAGACCTAAAGGAGTGATGATGATGCATAAGAACTTAATAGCTGGAATGACGGGACAGTGCGAGCGAATACCTGGACTGGGGTAAGAAACTTACCTGTCATGTACAGAAAGACAGAACACACTCTCCAAGAGTACAAAAGTTTATAGAAAGCCTCTTGCTGCCATCAAGTGTTACTAGATCTCTTCTTTTTATTTTGAGCCCACTCATCTTTAGTTGTAAGAAATATGCCTTGTGTTTGTGAATTTACCCTGCTGTTTGAAAAGGACGCCCTTCTAGCTCTTGTCTTGCTTGCTGTTTCTACTTTAATTTTTAGCGTTAGCTTTAGGTCTATGATGGATTTTTGCACTCCTGTGCATCAGAAGATGCCACCAGATGAAGAGATTCCTTATCTAGTCAAACTTGGGAAATTTTTTAGATGTTTTCAAGTGAGTAGAATCACTTTAGGATGTCAGAGCCTATTGGACAGATAATGCACATGCTGCAGAGTCTGCTCAAGCATACCTCACTAAATGAGCTGAAAAGTAATAAATTGTGCATTGACAGTAGTAAAACCAACTGCAAACTCCCTCACACTAGTATTTTGAGGAAAGTTTTCATGCACGTGGGTGTTTTTCATTGCATTCACCAAGAGCTCAGTAGCTGAAATAAGCTGCGTTGCTAAACCCCTTTTGTGATGGGATATAAAACCAGTTCTGACTGATGCTGACTGCTTCTGTTAAGTGACAGCTCTAAGTTTCTCGAATTATTTCCTGAAATAAGCCTCAGTACTTCAGCAGTCAGCTCTCTTCTACTAACATATTTTAGTAGGAAATGGAAAGATGACTGTTAAGGATTTGTAGATAGGTGATTATTTAAAAATAATGATTTCATCCTTAACTTGGTACTTAATCTTCCACAAGGAGAGGAAATAGCAGTGGAGCACTAATGAATTTTTGAGCTTCCTAGAAAACAAGGCAAATCCTGTAATTCCTACTGGTTTCAGTAAGGCAGGATTTTCCCTATTTTGCTTAAAAACACGTTTTGAAATCACAGCCTTCTTGCATGCAGAAGAATAAGCCTCACTCGTGTTCTAAGTCTTTCAAGAAGTAATAACCAAAGACAATAAAACTGCTAAACAGTATTTTCAGTCCACTTGTGCATCATTAATTCCGTAATCCTTTCCTTTCCTAGACCCAAGGATACTTACATTGGCTATTTGCCTCTGGCCCACGTATTAGAACTGACAGCAGAAATTTCTTGCATCACTTACGGCTGCAGGATTGGCTACTCCTCTCCTCTCACGCTGTCGGATCAGGTGAGGGGCAGGGGGAAAGCAAAAGCAAACTTTACTTTCGCAGTCTACCTTCTTGCTCAGCTATCCTCTTTCATTAAAGAAACACTGCTGTGTTTGGTACACTTCACAAATTTTTTTTTTTTTCAGAAAATGATGCAAATGAACTTTCCTGGTGAACTACAGCAACAAGCCATACCATATAAATTTTAGTTAGAGGTAGTCGAGAAGAAAACCTAATAAGTATAAAGCAGTATCTGCTGGATGTCAGGATAAGAACAGCTATTAATAGATCAGCTGAACATAAAGCTGTTTAAAGTGATTCTAAGTTTTTGGCTCACTTTGAATTCTTTATCCAATTACTGTAGCTCTTCTGTTTAGCCCTTTGCTTTTTTCCGTTTAACAATTAAAATAAGTAAGAGCAAATTAAACTGAAAAAGAATGCTTCTGTTTGTTTTGCTGGTATAGAGATGGCATCAGGCAAAAAAAGCTCCCAGAGGGAAGATGGAGGACAAAGCAAGTACTAGAGGGAGGATGTAAGAGAAAGATATACAAAGCGGACTTAACCAGTCTGGGCTTGTAAAACATCAAGTATTTTGGTTGAAACGGTAGTTAACAATTACTTTTTCCATTACAATGTTTTTTTTAGTGGGACAGAAGAAGAGATCTAAACAATTTACATGCTAATGTATTTCCCTCTGTTTTTTAGTCCTTCTTTTAAGAGCTGCTTCGTTTTTAGCTTCATAAACTGACATTTTTTCCTTATTACAGTCAAGTAAAATTAAGAAGGGAAGCAAAGGAGACTGTACTGTACTTAAGCCTACGCTGATGGCAGCTGTGCCTGTAAGTATGCAGCAGCAGAAGTGTGTAGCAAAAAAAAAAAAGATGCTTTCTATCTTGTTTGTGCTAGAAAAACCTATTTACTAACATTTTTCCCATCAAGTGTAACTGTCACTAATACAAAAAAAGACCCAGAAATTCCAGTTGTCATTGCTTGAACCGAGTAGTGATGCCACAGAGGAGCACAAGAATAAACTTATGCTAAAGCCAAGAGCCTTTTTGATCCAAGCGAAACTGTAAATGTGTCTTAATAGTTACAAGTGATGTTTTACTGATACAACAGGATAAAGTCTTTGACATTGACAGTCTGAAGCTCCATTTTGCCTAGGGAGAAAGCTGGATGACTTAGACTACGTTTCTCTTGCTGTTCTTGGGGTAATCAGGGCACGCTTAGTATCCTCTTACAAGAAAAAAAAAAACAAAATGATCAGGAGACTGTAACTCCTGTTGCTTCTGTAGCTTATGCTGGTCTTTGGGCGACCAAGCTTCTCTATTCCAGAGTCTTAGTGCTATCTGGAAAAAACAGACAAGTGTCTGGATCTTCCTAGTGCAAAAACCTCTCTCATGTCCTCGAATTGCATGTGCTGCTTTTATGATCCTATCACATCTGTGGCTCACAAGACCAGTAGCACCAGCTTTTGCCACATGGTGGTGGTGAGCGAGTAGAAAGATTTAATCTTGTTTAAGAATAGTGAGTTTGGGTTGAATTTGGTTGTTCTGCAGCATTTTTTGGGAATAGCCAGAAGTTTTAAAATCAGTTAATCACTTGCATTTTTTTGTTTTCAAAAATAAATACATATAAGTCTTGGTCTTGCTTAATAATTAAGCGACTTAAAATTAATGTGTCTGAGAACCCCATTTTTTGGATAATAACAATTTAAATTTTATTCCCTGGGGAAAATTCAAATGCTAGACTACTGGCACGAACACTGTAAACTTTAAATATGGTCATAATTCCTTTTGGGAGCACTATGCTTCATGAATGTACAAAAGAAATGTCTACACGTCTGTGTAGATATTCTTCAGATAGCTTCAGATAAATTAACCGCAGAAAAGTGATAGTGCTGAACCCCACCTAGATCTCTCGATTCTCCAGACCTACTATCACACAGAAGTTAGAGAAAAAGTAAAATTGAAACTAATTATGTTTTCAGTTGGCACCACACAGGATCTAGAGTTCAGCAACCTACAGCAAAGAGGAAGAACCTTCAGAAAGCCCTAGTAGGAACAAAACTTACGTAACATCAGATAAATATTTCCCTCCCTAGAGCTATTGCCTTGTTTTTATCGTCAAAATATCATGACATCACCAGTGGTTAGAATGTTTAAGGAATGACATGGAAAATAATTCTAACAGAATCCAGAGACACAAATATTTCTAAGTGTGATTCACTCACAGCATTGCAATAAGGGTTAATAGTTCCTTCCAGCATTTGTAATTCTGAATACTTTATTTATTTTAATGAAAATTAATTTCTCATCTGTGACAGAATCGCGTGGGGTTTTTTGTCGGGTAACTGGAATTAGTGCAACCAGCGTTGCTTTAAAAGCTGAAAAACTTCTCTTGGAAAAGAAAGTGGTGAAATAAAATCTCTTGGTTTATTCCCTTGTGTTTGCAGTTGCTGTGGATAAATTACAGCATTGAGACTCCATAGCATATACCAACCTTGAGCAAAGAGATTTAGCTAAACATGAATTCAAAATTTTCTAAATCAGTTTGTGACACCTTAAGGACAAGTTAAGGTGTTACAGGTAAGCCATGTAACACCACGAGCTTGATTATGCTACAGCATGTTATCCAAGGTTTGTAGCTGTGCTTGATAGAAAAGATATCTTCAGAAGGAGGGGTGGAAAGTATTCTAAAAATCAAATCTGAGATTAAGAAAGCAGTTTGTAGAAATGCAGAGAGTACTACAGATTACCGCAGAAAGCCTGCAGAGCCACAACGGTTACTCAGTTACTCGCTCCTGATGTCCCCGTCTGCCTAATTCAAGGCAAGTTTTCTTGTACAAGGTCTATACTACAGCATGAGGGTTCCTCCTCTCCAGTGATACTGGTGGGGGGGGGGGAAAAGGCAAATGGAGAAAAGTAAGGCTTAAGTCACTAATTTTCTATTGCGTTTTCCCACCATTTCAAATAGCTCCAAGCTGCTACGGTCTATAAATTGACTAACTGATCACACATTAAAAGTATTCCAGTCATAACCAATGATGCAGACATTTTCATTCTTACCATGCCATATGTTTTAAGAAGAAGAAAAAAAAAACAAAAACACACCCACCACATTATTAAGATAGAAATTTACACACGTGAGTCTATTCTGTGTGGTAACTTTCCATGCTTTTTTTAACACTTTGTAGGAAATAATGGACAGAATTTATAAAAATGTCATGAGTAAAGTTCAAGAGATGAACTATATTCAGAGAACTCTGTTCAAGATAGGCTATGACTACAAATTGGAACAGATCAAGAGGGGATATGATGCGCCTCTGTGTAATGTGTAAGTATAATTCACGACCCAAGTGTACTTTTTTCCTTGAGATTTGTTAAGATGGTCTAAAAGTATTGTCATCTAAAATGCCTGACATCAGACAATTCTCATCCAGACAGACAGATATCATCTAATGACTAAATGAAATAATCCCAGTTCTTACTGGAAATGGATAAGATACTTAGTGGTGGGAATGACTAATCCTCAGAACGGATGACTAGTCAGTTTTCATTGGACTGCTTTTTTGTAGTAATAAAATTGGCATGTTTGTTTAGTTAAGTTACAGGAATTCCGTCATTTCAAGTGTTACACAAGAGGTAGTAACATTTTTGGTTATCCCTGCTGTCCACTAAAATCTCTGAATAAGTTAATGTTTAAGGTATTTCAGATAGAAAGGAGAAAGAAGGTCTGTGTTTGGTTTGGTTTTTTGGTTAAGTAAAAGTTAGCTGAGTAAATGATTGTTAATGCTTTTTTCCTTCTTTCAAGACTATTGTTTAAAAAAGTAAAGGCCCTACTGGGAGGGAACGTCCGCATGATGCTTTCTGGAGGAGCACCGCTCTCACCCCAAACACAACGATTCATGAACATCTGTTTTTGCTGTCCTGTTGGTCAAGGCTATGGACTAACAGAAACATGTGGAGCTGGAACAATTACAGAAGGTAGTTAAAATGCCTCTGGAAATATGTCATTTAAGATATAGAGGGCTTAGTGGTTTTTTTGTAAAGTAAAAATAGCTGTAGTTCTTAACTGCAATACAGTAACTTGAGATAAGCTACTGCCCTATTTATGGTTTGAGTTTTTATTTCATATGACAAAAATCTTTGTATTCTTCCTTTTTCCTTCCCTAAGTTGCTGATTACAGCACTGGCAGAGTTGGAGCTCCTCTTATTTGCTGTGAAATAAAATTAAGGGACTGGCAAGAAGGTGAGAGTATTAAATATTTTGATTCCAGAGTAACGAATTTTACCACTGCTTAGCTGGTTTCTTTGCCTATCTGCTTAGCTGGGTGTAGCACGTGAATTAATTTATCTTTTATAATAATTATCAATTTGCATGCATTAATTTCAAGATGAAGTTCCAAAATATTTTCTTGGCAGAATATATGCTAAAAATAATTGTGTGGGGATGTTCTTGTTTTCAGGGGGCTATACTAATAAAGACAAGCCTAATCCTAGAGGAGAAATTATAATTGGTGGCCCTAATGTCTCAATGGGATATTTTAAAAACGAAGAGAAGACAACAGAAGAGTTCTCTGTTGATGAGAATGGTCAGAGATGGTTCTGTACAGGAGATATAGGAGAATTTCATCCAGATGGGTGTCTGCAGATCATAGGTGGGCCTCGATTTTTGGTTTCTTAATATATTACAAGATCTTGACTAACATAATTATAAGCATGCTATTAATCCTGTTGGCTTTGCCAGGGCTGATCTACTTAGGGTTCCCTGCTTGCAGAATCATAGCGTAGAACACATACCCGGAAATCCTCACAGCTGTAGGAAAATTTTGGAAGTGATGCCATTTCCTGTGATATTATCACTACCTAAGTTTATCATATAGACCTTAAAAAAAATAAATACAAGACTAATTTTTGTTAACTGCAAAGGTTTAAAAATCAGAGTCCCCATCACTTTCATACAAGCTGTGTGACAAGCAGTGTAGCGCTGTATAGATTTTTATAAAGTTGATGGAATATGTACCTGCTATTAATGGCTTTAAAACTTTAATGAAATGCTTCAATTCATATTTATTAAGAATCTGCATAGTATTGCACAACATATATATATATAGTGGCTTTGGAAGTGAGTCTGTGGAAATGCAAAATTTCAAATGGAGTAAGTGGTTTTTTTGTTGGTTTGTTTTTTTTTTTCCCCCTTCCCCCTTGACTCCCAGATCGCAAGAAAGACTTGGTAAAGCTACAAGCAGGAGAGTATGTATCTCTGGGCAAAGTAGAGGCAGCGCTGAAGAACTGTCCATTGATAGACAATATCTGTGCTTATGCCAAAAGGTAAGAGTAGTATTAATTTAGGAATGCCATTTAGGGTAAACATGAAATACAGGCTCTGACCCACTTCTCTGATGATATACTACAGGTTTCCACGGTTTCCAGTGAACAAACCCACACGCACACCAGGGTGCAGGTTATAAACAGCATCTCTGAAGTAACATATGTGCCTAGATTCCCTAAAACCTGAAGAAATTACCTCTGTCTTTCTGTTGGCATTTCTCCTGTCCTCATACACTCCAGTTCCATCCATCCCTTCCCCAAGCAGGTATCATTGACTTTTCTCTGGTATTCTGACAGAAAGCCAAAACGCACACTAAATGTAATCTGGACACTTTGTACCTGATCCAGAGCTCTCCACTGAGTTTTGGAAATAGTCTCAGACTCTGCTCTCCCTCCCCTCAACTTAAACTACGTGAAGGGAAACCGAAGAGAACTAGCCCAGCACTGGATGTAGCTGGGAAACTAAACTGAGATGTACACTTGTGAAATTACAGCAAAGCATGATACTGATCAATCCCAGTGTTGTAAAACAACTGATAAGTCCTCAGTTGTGAAGACCTTAATGTACAAGAATACTACAGTCCAGAAAGCACTATGGTTCTGTGTATTTAACATCAAGTCAGCATTTTATGCCCTGAAATGGAAATCTCAACTGTTTGGGTCTTTTTTCCTTCCTTTTCTTGCCGCCCTGTGCTAGCGACCAGTCTTACGTGATCAGTTTTGTGGTTCCTAACCAGAAGAAGCTGACAGCCTTAGCTGAGCAGAAAGGCATCAGCGGAACCTGGGTAGATATTTGTAACAATCCTACAATGGAGGCTGAAATACTGCGCGAGATTAAAGAAGTGGCAAACAAGAGTAAGTAAAGCAACATACTGTGCTGGCCAATCTCGTGGTGCTTATCCAGCAAGAGTTCTCAGTTACAGAGACAACAGGAAAAAGGAAGAGCAGTTAGTGAGGGTATCTGCAAAACTTAATAGTTTAATCAGAGGCAAAGACCACGTCAAATTGTTGCCTGTTATGCCAGGAACTGACAGACTTTTTGGTCATATTTTATTTTCTAAAAAACCAAACACAACAAACAACAAAACTTTTTTTTTTCCAGCTAAATTCTCAAGATAGGTTGTTTGTCTAACATAGTTAAAATGAGGTCCAAAAGAGCTGTCAGTTTAGAAGGAAAGTTGCAAGACATTTGCTGGTAAGAAAACTAGTTAAGCAAGAGATTTCAAAGCTTTTATTCCATGCAACTTTGTCCCAAACGGCTTAAAAGCCAGACTATTCCTTGCTGTGGTACTGAATGATGAGAGCCTCATTAATTCTTGATGGGACCAAAAAATTAACAAACTAACCAGGGAAAGGAGGACTTTAAAGTACTTGGCACCTCATACAAGGAGGCAGTAAAGCCAGACTTAAGCACACACTAAGCACTGCCTCTTGAACTTCAGAGAGGAAAATCTGTCTTTTGAAACTGAGAAACAAGAAGGGCACTATTAAGTCTTGCCTTTCTTTAAAACAAAAAATGAATCCACAGGTCTCACACTTTGGTTTAAACATTTTAATCTGTTTTTTCTATCATGAACTAGGCAAATTACTATCCCTATAGCTTCGTTTATTCCAAAATCTTTGCTTATACATTATTTCTAACTTCTAAATAGTAACCTACTATTGAGATAGAACTAACCTATTTGAAAGTTTTTTCCAAAACTACTCTAAAGAGATAGTTTTCATTTTTAATGGAACATAACGCACCTTCCTCATGAGCAGGCATGCGTATCTCTAAATAAGATGCAGTACATTACTGTACCAGTTTGAATTTCGAGAGCAGAGCTCCTGGGGACAGGCGTACAGAGCCCAGCCGTCGGACGCCTGCTGCCGCCTAGAGGTGTGCTGCCCAGGCTGAACTGGGCCAGGCAGCCAGCAGCCTGTCTGGGAGGCTCCTGGGACGGGCCTGTAACGCAGGAGCCGACAGCCACATCCACCAAGTATTGCACACGGGTAGCAGCTCCTGCCCTGTTCCTGAGGTCCCCGCCTTCTCCCTTCTTTACCCCTCTCGGGCCTATTTCCTGGGCAAGAAAGAGCAGCGGCTTGGGTTGCAGTGAGGCTGCGTGTGCCAAGCCATGGCTTCCGTGTGAAGGGAAAAGCAGTGACTAACAAAACAAAAACACAGAGAAGTCCCATTATTTGGAAGCCTAAACAAATTCTTATGAAGGAAAAAGTTTGGAAAGACTCATTCAAATCATAGAAGTGCTTCATCATCATTTAAATATGAAGCATATCCAACTGGTCTGAGTTCATCTAGTTATTACTATATTCCTGTAATAAAACTCTAGATTTCAGTGTATCCTCTTATGACAGTAGGCTCAGATCTTCACACTACACAGCCACTTGTTGCAAGCTTTAGATTCTACACTGTCACATCCAATACAAGCTATGAGTACAGTGTGTTATCAGAATATCTGCACGCTAACCAGCACTCAGCATTGCTACAAGATCAATTCACTTGTGGCCTTTCTGTAAGGTCACTTCATTAAGTTGTTCGCTGTATTATACAAGCGACAGGGTGCTCGCCTTGGATTTTCAGCTAGTATGAATTAGCGTTTCATTTGGCTAGGTAATCATAGTCATGCTTTTGTTTTTTCTTGTCCCTGCAGTGAAATTAGAAAGATTTGAAATTCCCATCAAAGTACGGTTAAGCCCTGAACCTTGGACCCCAGAGACCGGGTTAGTAACAGATGCTTTCAAGCTGAAAAGGAAAGAACTGAAAAACCATTACATCAACGACATCGAAAGAATGTATGGAGGCAAATAAACAGGTTCTGCTGACCAGACAGTTGTGCAGATGGTTCCTTCTCATGCCTCAATTTTGGATGTCTGTGTATACTGTAGATGTCACATATTCAGAAAATATACCAAATGGATGGCTCTTTCTGTAATCTCCATCAAGTACAACAGAGAATATTTTAGGCTCCAAATTCTTAATTATTAGCAGATTAGACACTGATAGTCTTCATAGACTTTCATGTGATCATCGCCAGTTTTGAGACAGACATCATTATGTGAAGCAGTATGACCAGGTAATTTTTTTATTATTGTTTCTCTAGCATATCCAGACTGCTTGTGACTTCTCTTTAATTCATACTGAAGTCTGACATATTCCTAAGAAAAAAAATAAATGTAGCTGTGATGATTCTTCTGTCATAGTAAGGGAGCAAGGAAAAAGTATTTGAAGTCTACCCTTCTCCACTTAAAACCAAAAACAAGACAACATTAGTTAAAAACTCGCTAGAGATCACAAATAACGTACTGCTTGAGAATGAATGGATTCTTCTGCACATCAGTTAGTATCTTTAATATTTACAGTGCCTAAAAAAAAAAAAAGTACACTTACTGAAATAAAGGTGAACTGAAAAGCTTTCTAAAAATCAGTTATTTGAAACTTCATTCAAGTGCATTGAATTAACTATTTCAGCTTCCAGCTCAGCAAATATATTTTTACTTGCCATTGTATTTCAATTTAAGCACAACTTTCCACTAGGACATGGAGCATAAAAGGAAACAAAGACTTGCACTGCTACAGGAGGTACTGATGAGAACTCAGCACCTGAATGCAGAATGCAAAACTTGCATCTTGATTGGCAAACAGTGCAATTAACAGGCAGTTGTCTCTACGCAGATTTGAAAAATGAAAGGAGTTTAGGGGTTTGGTTGGCAGTTTTGTTTCTAAGGCACCGATCTTCTAGACTGTCACCGAGATGTGAATAATGGTACAGGTTACCTGTATGTAATTTAGAGGATCAGCATCTAAATGTCTGTATTCACTTTACAGAAAGGTATTTCCGTTCACCTTTTAAATCAGGTAAGCATAATAAGGCAGCCAGAAACCAACAGCAGTTTCCCTACATGGTCTTGTTTTACTTACAGAAAAAGCAGTCTGTGACCAGGGCATCTTTGTTTTATAGAACTTGTAAAAAGGGACAAATCACTCTTTACAGAAATTCATTATAAAAAAAGTGTTCTCTTATTAACTGGAAGTCATAGATGTGAAGAAGAAGTGGGAAGATACAATTTAGTAGTTCATCATTTTGTGTGCAGAATCCTGTACTGTGTCTTCTTCTGAATTGTAGCTGAGCTCCTGCATCCCTGCTGGCTCTTCACACTTGAACCATAAATGCTGTAAAAAGTAGAGGCTCTTGATACTGTTCTACTTTGCACTTTCTTAATCATTTTATATATGTTGCTTACATTTTGTACAGCTGTGGCCCTCAACTGCTATATATTACAAATTCATTTTAAAGTATTTATAGATTTCTATTAATAATATTTGTGTTGTGTATATGATGGTGAAAGAGAAAAATTATTTGGTATTGTCACTGTACAGAAAGTAAAACATTTTGTACGATGCTTCTCTTGAACACAGTAGCTTGCAGTTTCAGGGCAAGTTATTCCTTTATCGCATGTATGTGTATTTTTCTTTTTTCTAGTTCAAACAGATTTTGGCAAAAATAAACCATGGCTATACACTTAACTACTGTCCCTTCTCCTCGGGACAAACTTCAAACTTCCCCATGCATAATTTTCTCTGGCCAGTCCAAAGCAGAACACTGTCAGCTCATCTGCCAAGAACCCCACAAGGGAAAAAGAAAATCTGGCATTTAAAGCTGACCGTATCTAGTGGAGCATGAACCTGTAACAGTCACTAAAAGAAACAAGGAAACTGTTTTTCTGAAATGAAGAATTATTTTTAAGACACATACATTTGGTTTATGACAACAGGAAGTAAATTCCTGTATCAGTAGCAACTTTTTAAAGGACTTGGTCCTGGAGCCACGTTACCATTTCTTCCATGTTTAAAATTGGTTGCTATTAAATAAATAGCCTTTAGTCAGCCTGTTAGCATCACAAAAGTTAAATACATGTCAGAAGGTTACTTGCACTTGAGTCTGTCAGCAGGTTGTATGATTTATTTTTTAAACCATGAATGTATTTATATGAATTGTATTTTATCTAGACTGCAGGTATCTTCTAGGTCTTGGCTGACTGAGGATTGCTATTTTCAACATATATATGTATAACACAGAGAAAACATTTCAAAAGTGGAATACAATTTAAATGGTTCAACAAGTTTGTGTTCTGAAATCTCTTTCTATATTGTACAAGTAATCTCCAGTTACTGTTCAGCGCCTCTGGAAGTGAGCATACCTTAGAAGAACTTTTCAGGAGTAGCAGCAACGTGTACATGCTCCAAAGCCTAGAGTGGGTCTAGCCTTTCTTTTAAGAAATGAGCTAAATGTGGATGCTGCAAGAGACAATGCTTTTCAAGCATTTCTGGAGAAACACGAGGATTATATCAGGCTGCCTTCAAATATAGGGATTACTTGCAAATATAATACTTAACAGTTTGGTAAGGATTTTATCCTTATTTTTCATGACTTCTAAATCCTTTTGCAACAGAGCTTGTGGAGAAGAAACAGGGTGAGCAAGAATGTAATTTTTGCCATTAAAAATAAGGAACTAGGATGCAGATGAAGTGACAGTAGATGCCTTCGAAGCCATTACATGATAGTTACAGATGATACCCTGTGCTTGACTAAGAGGACATAGAGTACGGGACTGAAGCGAGAGGAAGCAGTTAATTTACTACATGTGAAGGCTCCAAAAAGCTCAAGTTCTTCAGAAAACAGGTTCAGAACTTAAAATTAGACTCCCAAGTCTGAGAAAAGTTCAAAGAGAAATAAAATCCAGTTTGGGCATGTCTGATATGAGATTCTATACAGACCCTCTACTTCAAAACCCACAGAGTATCTAGAGTATAACTCCCCTAACAGCGGGATTAGAAAGTTTGCTCTATGAAGGAAGATTACAGCCTTTAGCTAGCCTGAAGGGGAATGGCACATGACAAGAGATGATTAACCTTCAACTACATACAGTGTTACCCCAGCAGAGGCATAAAAGAGCTATCACCAGTGGAAGAGGAAGACCAGAGAGAAAGTTTACACTAAGTGACATTTATGATTCAACATTTTAAAAGGAAGACAGAACCTTAAACCAATTCCTTACTAAATACTGAACAGTTGCTCAGGATCTCTGCCACCTGGTCTTTAAAGCCTGAGAATGAAGGTTAAACAAACAAGTCTCAGGAACAGCTTTAACACAGAACCTTGGGTGGGGGATGGAAGAGGAGACCTGGTTCTTGCACATAACACAACAGTAATTCTGCTGCAAGATGTCGTTAAATGGTTTACAAGGGGAAAAAAATAAAAATAGAAGTATAAACAGAAAAAGTAACTCTTAGGACTAGGTGAGGTGGTGTTCAACCAACCCAATGCAATTTTAGTGCCCATTACATCACAGAGCTTTTGAGCATAAGCTGATGTAAAGAGCTGCATGCCAGGTACGCCAGGAGCTTGAACTGCAGTTCCCATCCAACACTTTCTGGCTATATAAGGAACAGGACATGAGTTGAGAACTAGGATCATTAATTCTTAGTCAAAAAAAACCCAGCCCCAAATCTACCACACCCCAGATTGAGAGTTTCAAATAACTACATTGTATTCTAATGATAAATAAGTGATGTTCTGCAATTACATGCAACACAAGAAATAAATTCTTATTATGTATTTGGTTTTAGTGGGTTGGGTTTTTTCAGGGGGAGGTGTTGTGTTGGGGTTTTTTTAAACAGCCTGCCTAATGGCTGAGCTCCATTTATATGCAAGTAAATCAGTTTGTCTTTTGAAGGCTAACATTTAAACATTAGAAGCTTAAAAAAAACCAAATCTTGTGCTTCTTTTGCAGAAGATGCCACAAAAACTATAGAATACAATCAGTTAACTCAATGCTGCTGCAAAGTAGATTATTGACTGCTTTTTATTTTAACGTGATAGGATTATATCAGGCATGGAAGAATAGGGTTGATTATGCTAAATATACATTTATTGTTGACCTGTCATTTTCACATAGTTTTAGTTGAATGACTTCTGACAGAAATAGGGTATTGTTTGCACTACTGTGCTTTGCTACTGGGAGCTAAAATATCTGAAACCTTGCTACACTCTTATTGAGGAGAAACATGTTTTTAAGAAAACAGGCTGATTATCACAGGTAATTTGTCCAAAACCATCTTTAGTTGGAAGTGCATAGTCCTGACATTAGACTGATGTTAATTAAATTAGACAAACAGCGCTCTGGGCACAGTATCTGATCCTCAAAATCCTCACCTACCTTTTTAAAGCCCACAAAAAAAAAAATATTAACAAAAGACTGTTTCATTTTTCACTGCTTCTCCCATTTTCAAACACCAATAACCTGGTTAATGAAGAACATTAACAGTGATGCCAGAACTCACTATGTGTGTTACGCTTGCTTCTTTCTGCATTTATCCTCACCTGTCTTCCATGACGGACGTGTGACCACCACAGCTACACTTTCCCCATCATTTCTGGAAATGCAGATGCTGAGCATGAACATCTATCACACTAAGATACGATCTCATTTCATTAAAATGTTAAAGCAAAAAGATGTCTCATATACATTGACATATAGGGGGTTGGACTAGATGACCTTTTGAGACCCCTTCCAACTCAAAGCATTTGATGATAAGTTTCACTTGTTTAAAACACAGATAAGGAAGCGATGGTGGAAGTCATTTAGCACTTGCTGATGTGAAACAGCATTGAGCTACTTCAAACAGGCCTATTGCATTGTTGAGCCTGTTTAAGAACAGATCCAGCCCAACTACTACATGGGGTAGCAAGTCCCCATCATTGTTCCAGCACTTAACAAAAGTCCCAGCCCTGGGAGGCGTTACTGGGGTTTTTATTTGTTTTAAACAACAGAGTATCTCACCTAAACCTTGCCGGTTGGATATAGATCAGCTTATTACTTACGGTGCTCCCCCAGGGAGTGCACACGAAGAATGGATCACTGTTCTCTACAGCTGCCTGCCCTACTTTACTTTCTCTCTTTGAAGTCTAAGCAAACACAATCTCTCCCGATGAGCCATTTTTATAATATTTAATCAGGGTCATTTAACCAGGGCCACTCTGTCCCTGTGTTCAAAATACGATCCCTGCCTCATCTGCCCCATACAGCTTAGGGTAATTACCTCCCAAAACCTCTAACTTCATTTCAGAAGGTATTTGCCTCTTATTTGCATAACTCTCACCTTGTGATTTTTTTCCCTTCTTATTTTTAAAACCTGGATCTCAGCTCAGCACACTTGCAGTAGCACAGTAATGACACTGCTGTGAGGAGTGGAAATGCACAGGCAGTGACAAGTGACTTCTTAAGGACCTCTGCAAATAAATGCTACACCACAGCTCAAGATGAATTTCTAACAAGTCAGTCTGAATCACTTTTTACCAACATACAGCCCATTCTATCCATTTATCAGCAAGCAGAGTCTGTCCTTTCAGAGGAAAGATGCCAAGAAAATCATTCACACCAACAAAAAAACACACACTGTAGAAAAACAAGTTAAAATCTGGCACTGTCTGAAGAAAATCTATCAGACTGTGTTTTTTGGCTCTCTTGAGATTCTAAGTGAACGTTCAGCTCTTCCAACTGTAGTAAAAACTATGATCTATTGTATTCTCCATTTTATTTCTGTTGTCTGGCCACCAGTATACTTTAGGTAGGTCACTTGTAGATAACAAAAAAAGCAAGATGCCTGCAATATAACATCATTTCGTAAAAAGGATGCATAAGAGGAAAAAATACTCACCCATGCACACAACAGAAACATCTTACCAACTAGGCAGCAATCTCCCAATACCCTCATACCCTACAGCTTGTAAATTCCACAGATGCTGGGGCAGAGGAGAGGGAAGGGAAGAACATAACTATCCTTAAACCAGATGGTTTCTCAGTTACATTTTGCTGATGGAGAAACAAGAAATAATGAAAAAAGAGCAAGGAGAATGTATTGTTGGACCAATGCTCCATTTTACTAGCACTCCTTCTAAAGCAACTTAAAAACAACTGCTATTCTTCCAAAACTTAACCCAGCAGGACTACACACTTGCCTAATGCTGTTTGCACAGAAAAGCCCGTCAACATCACACCAACCTGCCTTCTCAGCTGCCCTTACAGGCAGGCACTCATTCTGGTCTGCAGTTAAAAATATATCCTTCTCCCACAGAGCAATGAGAGGAAAATGGGACAGAACACAATACTCATCCCTAGACACCTCCTGAAAATATGCAGAGTAATTTTTACACTGTGCAGCTTCTCTAAATGCTGGAGACCTGGTGAACCTATAACACATGTGACTGCCACATTTACTTGTAAGTACGATTGACAACTGAATTAAAAAAGTTACCAGATAACTTGGGAGCAGAGAAAATCTGACACCCTCAGAACATTTATAAGATTTCAAAACCACAACTATGGCACAGAGCTTTGGGAAGAAAAAGAAAAGAAGAAAACTTGCCTGTCTGCTGCAGCCTTAGGACCCCCTCCAGCACAGACATACTGGGAACAATCCAGAACCCAGCCTGCTAACACTTAGTCCTTGCTAGGCCTTTCTGCTCCACAAACAGACCCTCTTCAACTAATTACCAATTGCTTTACTTACTCCAATTAATTCTGCCTGTGTGTCTGGCCCCCATAGCTGCTACTGCTCAAACTCCTGTGCCCCACCGCCCTTCCTTGTTTGTCTCAGTTACACGCTCCTCAAGAGCAGACCTGCTCTGTGAGCCTGCCCGGGGCCTGCGTGCTGATCTGCACTGGTATCAGTGAGAGCTCTCGCTCAGCTGCGCTCACAGAGCAGCAGGTTCCCCCCAGCTCTGCCAGGTTGCCAGGGCAGGCAGGCGCAGATGCCAATGGGCTTTGCCACAAAGATCCCCACAAGACAATTCTGTGATTCTGTGTGACTGTTAAACTGCCACAGCTCAAATGACTAGAACCAACTCTTTCCTGGCTTTGCTTTGGTGGACTCGCATTTTCCCAAGCATTTACTTTCATGAAAGATCTTGTTTCCATGATTCAAGGAGTCTGTAATGGGATCTCAGTTTGCACTGTTCTCAGAGTGACATGGAGATTTTTCCTGTTGTGTCTGTGTTCCCTCCCAGAGGGAGAAGGAGCCCAGCTGGTGCTCACCAGGGCTCAGCAGTCTCACCTGCCCGGGACCTGTTCCCAAGGGCACAGGTATGAGCACTGCTCAGCTGTTTTTTACATGACTGCTTTTTTTCCAGCCGCACCTTTCAAACAATTATTTTATTCCTTCTAGAATGGCAGCATGCATTGGAATAAAATGTAAGGATTTGAATAAAATTGTAAGGAAGTGCAATTAGCCTTTTAAAACATCAGGCTCTTTCCTTCATATTTGGCAGGTGGCAGGGAACACAGGTTGGACTTCATGCAGACAGCAGTGTGCTGGTAAGAGGAAGGCACAGCCTTAAGTCACCAGGCAGGGAGGCTGAAGCCTTGTCTTCTCCAGCTGAACAACCTCAACTCTCTGAGCGTGTCTTCATAGCCCTGTTCCAGCCTCCTGATCATCTTCGTGCCCTCCTCTGGACCTGCTCCAACTCTCATGCTATTAACTACACAGTCTCGCAGGTCTCCAGCACCAGCCCCGGTCTGGCTTATCTAATTCTCTCCCAGCTGTTCGCTCCAGCGCCCATTCAGGCCGGGAGCTCGAAGCGCATTTCCCGGCAGCTCCACCACCAGCCGCTCCGCCCGAGCGCAGCCTCCCAGCGCCGCTCNGCGCTGGCACCGATCCTGCCGCCGCCCGCAGCTCGACTCCGGGGAGGGCCCCGCACAGCCACGGTGCCCGGCGGAGGCTGCCGCTGGGAGTGTGTCCGTCTGGTGAAACCACCGGTGGGATGGCAAATGGATTGTTCTCGTACAGCGCTTGTCTCGCAGCGATGGCTGTTCTTCGACTCCTTGGATTCATTTGTATGGCTTTTCTACAATAAATCCCTGCATTACGTACGTACAGAGACTTCTCTCATCAATCATGTTCAGCATTTAGTTTAACATCTTCCTCTTTAAAATCAGTTGGTATTTCACTTTGTTATCTGGCCACGACGCTACTGCTGCAGGCAGCCTTTCACATAATTAAAAGCAGCTCCTTTATTGTTTCACTATGCACCCTTCTGTCACTTCAGAGCATTGATAGTTTTGCCAGGCACAAGCGACTGAACGGTTAGGTCTCCTGTTAAATCAAGATGGTTTTGGCTTATGTGGAAGGATTTATCACAACAAAAAGCTTAACAACTGAAGTTGTTCCAGGGAGGAAAGAATCAGGCACAGTAGCTTTGCTGATGCACAGTAACTTTTAAAGCCGTCAATAACATCCTTGCACACAGAGAAGTGTAATTCCAAGAATATCTCTGTACAAGTTAAACCATGAGATTAAAACAATGCACAGCATATGTTTTCTACAAAAAAAAAGTGAGGCAGGCAAAGGTTGTTTCAGGTGTTCTAGCTGTGCTAATAGTCTGTCATTTCTTGGTTTGGATTTGGGGTGGTTTATTTCAGATAAATATTAATGAACAGTTCCAAGGAACAAGTATCGTCACCAAGAAGGCTGCACTACACAATCCAAACTATGATTCGGATTTTATCCAAACTAGACTGCAGGAAAAAGAAGCTTTGACGTCAACTTCAAAGGAAGAGAGATTTTTACATTACAGATCTCTAACGCTCATGTGTATTCTTTTCAACAGCAAAACAGCTGTCTTAGATTTGGCAACTACTGCATCTGCTGTCTCTACTGTAACTTTGTGGGGAATCACTGTAAACTGAATACCAGAAGTGATGAGTTTAAAAAAAAAAATAAAAAAAAATTCTTGGCAGTTATTAAGTCAACTTTGTCACTGCAGAAAATGACTGCGATCGCCACAGGCCAACTGTCAAAGTATCATTAGACACCGAACAGCATCTTGGGAACAGCGAGACATTTTAATCATTGAAAAGTATGGGGCAGGGAAACAAAGCTCCAGAAACTATTTCGATGGGAATATATGCCAGGGTACTGTATGCCAGCATTGCACCCGTAGATGGATGTGAAATCTGTAGCTCAGCAAAGCACGTTTAGTAGTCAGCATCATGTGGGAAACCAACAAGCTGCCAATATTCTTAAAATCCCATCACATAGTTTGACAACAGTAAAAGTTCTGATCAGCTACCTTTCCACAGCAAGGATTCAAACTGTCTGGAACATGCAAGTGCTAACATCAACCTGGACTTGTTGAAGAGCTTCAAGCAACATATATACCATCATGTACTATGTGATATATATAAAAAGTATGTGCAAAACACTGTATTTGGCTCCTACCTGAAGAAAGGGCTGCCCTTGTAAAAAGTTTACCCTTCATTAAACCGTTCACAAATAACGAAAGTACAAGACCTGCTGCCAAGTAACTAACAGAACATCTAATTCTAATTATCTGCTGGTCCATCTGTACCTTTCAATACCTGGAAGAATCACAAGGGCTCGATGTACTATAGTAATCTGTGATTTACACCAGTCCATCTACTCTTACAGTTACAGTTCAACCATATGTCTGAAGAACACCATCGTGTATTAACTGTAGCTTACACTGGAACAAGATATACACCTATATACAGATAAGCTTAAATACAATATGCATCTACGAACAGTTAAATATACCAATGAAACTGGTTAAGAGGTTCAACAAGATCAAGTGCAAAGTGCAGCATCTGAATTGGGGTAATCTCAAACATGAATTCAGGCTGGGTAACGAGTGGATTGAGAGCAGCCCTGTGGAAAAGGACCTGGGGGTGTTGGTAGATGAAAAGCTGGACATGAGCCAGCAACATGGTCAATGCCCCATCTCTGGAACCATTCCAGGTGAGGTTGGACAGGGCTCTGAGCAACCTACTCTAGTTGCAGGTGTCCCTGCTCAGTGCAGGGAGGTGGGACCAGATGCCCTTTAAAGGTCCCTTCCAACTCAAACCATGCTGTGATTCTGATTCTATGAATGCAGCTTCAAAGTGTGCATATATACCTTCTGCCTTAGAGAAAGCACGGTAATATTCCCAGATTCAGGAGAGAAAGACTTACCTAATCTTCCTGCCTATATGAAATCACAAACCTCAGAATGATCTATGTTATATTCTAAAGACAGTGCCACTTTATTATTGCCTACATTTACCTCATTGTCATCTCTGGGTGCAGTAAGACTGCAAGAAAAGAAAAACTGTTTTTATTCCCTATACCTGTCTCACAGCTGACCAACAGGGAACAGCAACCAGTGGAAGACCACTGTAAAAATCGTAATTCCATTTACAATCATAGAATCATAAACCCCTTTCTTATATGTGTTATTACTATCAAGATGATGTAGAACCCGTAACTAAAGATACAAATATTTTTCAGTGCATTGTTCTTCTACAGTTTATCTTTTCCTCATAAACACACAGTACCATTTTTTGTTGTAGTCCACATACTATTTCAAATTCAGTTAAATCACAAATTAAAGAGGAACATGTACCACAGGACAGTTATAGAGGGGAATCAGTTTTATGGGAGTCTGATAACAGAACTATCCACTCAAATGAAGCCCTCAGCTTCTTGAAGACTTTCCAATGAAAGCAACACCCATAGAGTTCAGCTGGAAACAGGAACCCTAGGAAAAAGCACTGCCCCAGGACTGAGAGAAATAGAACAAAATGATGCCTTTCAGAGTAGCGAAACTTCAGTCCATTAGGAATTCAAGCCTCCTAAAACAATTGTTACACTTAAGAACTCACAATGCCCCTACGGATTGTTTCATCCAGATGAGCCCAAGGAATCAGCATGAATGTGTTGAATTCCGATGAAAAACGTGCTTTAAAGGCTCAGAACCTAAGAACATGCTGTAGCTGACAGGAGGTTACAGTGCAGAGCCAGTAACGTTCACACGAACTTCATTCTTACTGTGTTGGCACAAATACATGCAAAGTACTTGAGCACCTCAGAGGAATTCATATTGTGGCATACAAGAGACCTTGATAAATTAGTATGAAGCTCAGCAGCAACATTCATTTATTTCTGTTTTTTTTAATAAGTCCAACACACCGTGTACTGGTTGGAAACCTTAAGAAACCATGAAGCTGTAAAATCACTGGGACTGAACTGACTTAGACTAGGAAACAAAAATTAGCTACTGAAATTCAACACATTTTTTTTTTCCATCAATAGCATATACTAAGGCACCTGTATTACTGATGCAGGGCAAAGTGATCATTTAGTCTCAGCAGTCCATTCAATCACTGGACACAAAAGTAAGAGTTTTATTTATATTATTAAACCCAGACTTCTGAAGGAATAACCTCAGCTATCAAAGACTTACTTCTCGGAATCAGAAAAGAAAAGCTTCTTTAGAAAGACTTAACTACTCTTTTCTTCAGCCCAGGGAGAATATTGAAACAGTACCTGTGGATTCATTTTCAGCATGTGAGCAAAAGTATCTTCTGGTTTGGCCCTAACTGTGATTTCTTTTTCCCAGCGCTCCTAAACCTTTACGCTGCATCAGCTGTCAGAGCCTTGTTCAGGATAATTACAAAAAGTGACTGCTTGCAAAGCCTCACTAAAATCTACACCTTCAAGTACAGCAAGAACTTTACAATGTATTTGACATTAAGGGTTTCCAGACCATGTTGCTAGTACAATGTCTGTTTCCACACAAATGGTGACCTTGCATTAGCATCCTCATCTTTTCACTGCCAGAAATGAAAAGCTGCTATCTACACTGGGAGTTCTTTACTAACTTGACATTTCAAACAGCAAAATAAAGTGATTAAATCACCAGTTATCACATGAACCATTCCTTACTTGAGTGTTTCACTTCTTAGCAGAGAAACAGCAGAGGCACAACAATTTGCTCTCTGTGAAAATATTTGCAACCCAAGGACCTGGCACAAGTTTTGTTTGAATTCATCCAAGTATCTGTTGGACAGCAGTCTAAACTTCAGCAAATTTTAGAGGGAAACGTCAATTTGAGATTGTTACTCTAGCCAGTTCAACGCCCTTTACTGTTTGACAGTGCTCTTGGCGAGGTATTTGCTATAGGGTTACTATTCCAGACACTTTTTTTTTTTTTACTGCTACATTGACAAAGAGCTCAGAGCCAGCCTGTAATGCAGTGCCCCAGAACCATGCTGCGACAATCAGTACACATAATTCATACCTAGAACACAAGTAGCAAAAGTAAAGAAACCACAATTTTTTTCTTCCCCTTTTAGTATCATAAGAATAAACTATGAAAACTTCAAATAATAATAAAAAAAAAAGCAGAACATCAAGTAGGGTTTTGGTGTCTGGGTTTGGTTTTGTTTGTTGTTTTTTTTTAAATTAATCTTACAAGAAGTCTTAAACAATTTAAAAAACTTACAAAATATATTCAAGTGTGGAAATTTACTGATAAAACAGCATCTCTTTATAATGTGCTTTTCTTCAATCAGGATAAGGAAACATATACACATCAAACCCATCAGAACTAATCATTTTTACAATCAGAATAAATCACTTTTCTCCACTCCAAGAAACAGCACAGTATTTGAAATCAATTTAACTGTAGTACGACAAGCGAACAAAGCAACATAAAAACAGTGACTGATAAAGAAAATACAGGGAACATACAGAAAAGAGAAGATCTGTCAAATAGCCACAATTTAGTATGTGGAAGTGCTTAGCTCTTCAGCTGGCTTTATTTCCTTGACCGGTTGTACATGAGTAACTTGGTAACAAACAGCCAAAAAAAGGGAGTATTAACTTGTTTACAGTTTGGAGCATCAATATGTTCGCTTCATAAATGCCTGTTTTAAATTTTGGATCTTCCAGCAGTCAGCAATGGGGAACGCTAAACCAGTTTTGTACTGAGCAGAATCAAAAGCATTTATGTGTTCTCCTCTGCTCATTTCAGCACAGAAGTTTCAACAGGCAGCACAGAGCTGCAGCATCCCAACCTTTTCCAACTGGTATGGAAGAGATTTTTTAGTCTGTGCTCTTAGTTACTCAGTTGTAAAATCACTGATTTAATCAAATGGCTACATTATCACTTAGTATGCTCCGTAACAGTATTTCGTAAAACAGTGTTTTCAGCTACAACTGATGGTGATACTGAACCACCCTAAGAAATCCTCAAAGGTGATGGAAATAGGCAGTACATAACTGGCACTTCTCCACAGGTTGAAGCGATTATGTTCCAAGAAATTTCTCTCCAAAAACCCCTGTACGCATACCAAGCCCAGTTCCAACTACACATCCTACTACGAGTTTAAACTGGTTTCGTCCAGTTAGGCTACTTAGCAAGACTCCTAACCTGTTGCAGGTAGTGGTGGCTTTTTTCGTTTGAGTTGTTTTAATATTGATTGCAGATTTAAAAGCAGCCTGCATCTGAATAGCAAGAAAATAACTGAGTAACATTTGACTGAAACATTGTCTGATATATTTTAAATTTCCCAGTCTGCCTAGAAAAAGCTTAAAAACTACTATACAAATTAAAACTTGAATAAAAATATAGAATACGCATTTATTCTCAGGACAAGCTAATCAGGTACAGATAAAACGAGTGTGCTCTGGTGACTGCCTTCAAAGTGCAACAAGCAAATGCTACAGTTGCACCCATCACTACATTTCAAAAGTCAAAACCTCTTCTGTGTACAGAAAGCACATCTGTAACACTACTTATACAATCAACAGCAAATTAAAACCCCAGAAAAGCACTCCACGCCAGCGTCACAGTTCAACAATGCTGTACCAGTAACAGGCAGATTTAGGGTTTTCTTTTCAAACTTGTAGAAGAAATACAAATATATGAACCTTGTGTATTCTGATAAGATCAAACAGTAATTAAATAGAGTGATCCTTTCTACACTAGATACAGAAATAACACTATTTACAGTATTTACAGTTTTCAACTATTCTGGACTTCTTGCGTTGTTTTACAGGAAATTGCATTTTTCAGGCTGAAAAATAGTTGCACGATAGTTCAAAACATAAACATCTTCTGAATAGACAGGTTAGTAATTCTAACTTAACTGATATAAAGATTAGAATGCCTTAAAAGGAAATAATCTACCCATTTCACCTAAACATCTCATCATCTGTGGGATTCTACTGCAAACTACTAATGTTTTAAGATGTTTTACAGGAGTTGGATATTGCTCGTTTTCACAGCTTTCCTGCTTTAAGTCATAAACCAAAGTGAGCTGCAGTGGTAACTGCTTCTGGATTCAGGTTGCTGCTCTCATGGCAACGTATTAAGATGAGAGTTACAAGTTCCCCTTGTGTATTTTCAGTAAGTACTCATGTATACAGCTAAATTTTGATTATTTTTGTTTTACTCCTCTTAAAAGAAAAATGTACCAGTTAGAAACAAATCTACTGATAATTCATATTTACTCTTAAATTCCCAAGTGAAGAGGGACAGTCTTAACCTGCAGTCTTGTAAACTATTTTAAAGCAGTTGAGAGCTTTGAACTTCAAATTTAAAACAAGACACAAAAAAACCCTCAGAATCAATAATTAAAGGTAGTATTTAAAAACAACATGAAAACAACAGTAAAAATCTGCATGAGAGGAAAATGGTGTTTGTGTTCAGAGCTGATCTAAGTTGAAAATAATCAAAGCACCTGTTCTGAATAACAGTACTGAAGAGAAAAATCGAAGGCTTCACAGTAATACAGACTTTCAGTGCCACTTTTGTATGACAATGTTTCCTGAAAAGACAGAAGGGATTCAAAACTTGCAGACTGAATACAGGACAAACAGACCTAACTTCACAGCAACAGAATTAACAGTTAAAGCAAACAGAAACTATGTAACTGATCCATTTCTTAGCATGTAAGACTTCAAAAGCAAAATAATTAGTTTGAAGTCCTTCATACACATGACAAGAGCTGTTGGCATAGGAGCTCCGAATCATTCAGCGTGCCCTACATACCAATCAACGCAAATTCACTACAGCAAGTCTGAGAAACAAGCCAAAAGGAAACTTGATGAGGTTATTTCAGTCCTTTCATACGAAAGAAAAGGACTAAATCAGTATTTGGGAGGTTACACACTCAGGAGCTGTATTTGCTGCTTCTGCAAACTGTAGAAATCATTATCAATCCTTCCTAGCCTCTTACAATGAAGAGTAGGTAGTTTTGAGAATTCTATCTACATGCGACAAGCATCTTCTTCAAAAAAGAGAAGATGCTACTGTAAAAAAACATCTTTTCAAGTTGAAAGACTTACACGTTTGGTCAGAATTGTACACTAAGAGGATTTTGTGTTCAAATAGGAGAGTTTGAGCATTCAACAATACATACAAGAAGTCTGGAAGTGGCAGCATAGCCGCATGTAAGGCATTTTAGGAATGATTCCAACACAGCTCACTGCCTTCAGCATTTTACTAAGTTCAACTAACACCAGCAACCTCTCCCATTTTAACATTGTTTACTACTAAACCCCCGGTCATTGGGATCAAGCCCGAGACCTCTGTAGACCTTCCATAATGACAGATGCAGCACGAAGAGCGAGCGTCTCCCGCGTGTGGAGAATGGCTGTCCCTGCAGCTCACTTCAACGTGCCGAATGAGAGAGAGGAGAGGTCGCTTCCCGCAGCCGATCCTCGCTAACTGGCCCAGTCCTGAAAGCGGAAACAGTCACTGGCGATCTTCCACACTGTGTTGGTAGGTGTGGCCTGTGCCGTCAGCAAGAAGTTCTGATTGAAGTAGCGCTGCTTGTCGCCATCAAATTTTACTGTCCCACTTGTCACCACGAGGACTGTCGTCTGGCCTTGTGTAGCTTGCTCTTCACAAGGAGAAGTAGTATAAAGAAAACAACTCAAACAAAGACTAACAGGTAAAGAAGTAGGAAACGTAGATAGAAGTTTCATTCAATTCTGGTTATACTAGGTATAGGCCGACAGTTGGTTTCACACTCATGACAAGTACAGTTTTGTTGCATCATTTCTGTACAGACAATGGTGTACTCGCTCACCAACACTGCTTTTTAATGGCTTTTCTGCTTTCATCTCACATTGGTCAGTTTAGAGCGCTATAATGAACACCTGAGTTTTTGCTTAGAATAAGTTCTCGTTATTGGAGACATACATAGAGATATTTATATTTAGCAAGCTGCATACACCTTTATCCCCGCTATTAGCGATCATAGCTTTTTCACAGCAGAGCAAAGCAAACGTGCCTGACCACAGGCTTTTCCCTTACTTATTCCCAAAATATCCATTCTCAAACTTCCCAAACCTTCTCAGTTCTGTAACCCATTCTTCAGCAGTTGTTAATCAGAAATCTAAAGAACTTTAACATCTATTCTAGATGTAAAGGAATCGAGGTACATACAGGTTAATCATTTGTTCCACATTATACTGCAGGTCATTGTCAGAGGCTACAGTAGAGATTTCCTGACTGTTAGACATTGTCAAGGACATCATAACCTGACAAGTCAGACTTTTTCAAACACATGAAAATACATCACATCTGAATACGATTTATAACAAAAAAGTCCTTAAATTGTTTTCCCAGACATGAGAAAAAGTGTGGGGTGGCTGCCATCTCTTGATTTGTGCTTTATTTAATGCACAACTTGACATTTCAACCCTCAGAATTTTCTCTAAGCTTCTTCCAAAAGAAGTACAAAGCACTATTATAACTGCAGTTGACTTTCAAAAGTTATAAAAAGACTGCAAAAGAAGGAAAGTGTAATACAACCTTACCGTGAACGGGCTGGCAGTCCAACACGTTAACCTGGAATTCACTAGACGGCAACATTTCAAAAAATTTGTTCAGTTCTTCTTGCCCGGACACTGCGTTGCCGTTCCAAACTAATGTTGCTTTGTCCAGATAAAGTCTTGTTAAAGCCTGAGTGATTAGGAAAAGATGGATTTGAGGAAAATGTGCGAGCACAAACATACAAAGCAGGATTCTTTGAATCCTTGTGTCGTGAACTACTGATTTCTTCTGTTACTTCGATAAATGAAATGCCCTCCTGAAATATTAGCTCCTTCTAACAATTAGTGCTCCTGATAAAGAATTAAAATTAACTGAAATATTCTGCTTTATCACTTGCAGAGTGATTCACATGTCTTCAAATTAAAGTACTGATGAGATTCGCTTAAAAAAAGCCAGTGACAGAACTGAACTGGTTGGTCACAAGAAGATAAGACAGTGCTACTTTTCCAGAATAATTTACTGTTGGAGTTTTTTCTGGGGGTGTGCGTTTGCATGTCAGGAAAGTACAATTTCAGGTAAAAAAAACCCAACAATTTAAAAAAGTGAACAAGATCAGGGACAGCGGGAACTTAAAAAGCAAACAAAAAATGCACAAGACAGTTCTATTGTCAAAATATCTACATACTCTTCTTCTTTTATCCATTGTTTCATAATAAATGTTGACAAATTCATCTGCAGCTCTACAAGCTTGATCCACATACGTTTTGAAATCCTGGAGAGAAAAAAAACATAATTACTTAAGCTAGGCAATTTTATGCAACCTAGTCATCTACACAATTTTTCCAGCAAGGCACTTTGGTTGGTCTTCTATCCTCACTGAAAGATCATGTCAAATAACACTGAAACTGATTCCAAACTCCTTTCCTGTTTCTATGAGGTACCAGTTTTTAGCACGGTGACATTTTTAGGACTCATTTTGAATGCTGATATGTTTACTGTATTTAAATTGTAGATATTTACATTTAAAAATAGGGTACAGCTGGCTGCAAGTGGTGTGGACGTGCAAGTATTCAGTTGCTGTGATGACTGTTCTGAAATAAAGTTAAGGAACATGACTTATTCAAATAATTTCTGAAAACCAGCAAGAATCCCATCATGATAGAACCTTAGTCTCATTTTTTTAAAACACCTTATGGCTGTCCTCTCACAATCAGCACACCCTTGAACACAGACATTTGCCAAGCAGCAGCCAAACATTTTGTCATCCAACTGCCAAAGGGATAGAATGGGTGTGAGGAAGAGCATTAGAGAAACACCAGGAGACCAGAATGAGCCCTTGGGGTACCCACAATATAAGTTAAATGGAAAATAAGCTTAGTTTTGATACTCCAGACAAGTTCTTTATAACCATAGCCTGGAATATACTCTTAGATTCTGGGAACAATTTATGTTGGAAGAAACTTGTGGAGGTCATTTGGTCCAAATCTCTGCTCAAAGCAGAACCAACTCCCAAGCGAGATCAACATGAAATCTGACTGCCCAGGGTCCTATCTCCAGTCCTGTTTTGAAGGATAGAGATTACAAATTCTCTTTGGGCTTCTGTTCCAATGTCCCATCACCTCACTCAAAAAAATCTTTCTTCTTACTACTTAACAGGAAAGCCATACTTAAAAAAAAAAATCTACTAAACAAAAAAAACCAAAAACCCAAAGCCCGAAACACCCCTGAAAACTGACAATTCCAAGAAGTTAGCCACTCTCCATGGCCTCTGCAGAGGGTCTCTGTAAAACACGGTGGCTGACCAACCACTGCCTGGCCTCGGGCCTCTGCACAAGGATGCTGCGGATGCTGGGAGCGAAACTGGAAGGGNGGAGCCGCGAGCCAAAGCGGTTTACCTGCCAGAACCTCCCGACAAGCGGCGCTCGGACACGGGGAGAGCAGCCAAAGGCGCCCGGTGAGGCCGCTTGTAGAGGCGGATGGGCGACGGGCCGGTGAGTGTCCACCGCCCGGGGAGGCGGCTCCGCCCGAGCCCGCCGGCTAGGCAGGGGCTGCAGAGAGCGATGCGAGAACGGCAGATCTCCCTCCCGCTCCTAACCCGACGCCCGTGTGGTCATTGTGAAGGTCGGGCGGTAGCTCAGGCACAGAAGAGCTGGAGCCCCGCGGGACGGGCGTGGCTCCCTTGTGGCCCTGGGTTGTCTCCATCCTGCTTGTAACAGCAATACCAGTGTGGTGAAGCGGCGTTCACCTTCTCTGGGGAGCTGTGTCAGGTGGCTTCTCTGCAACACCTTCCAACTATATGAAATAAATAATTCTTTGTTATGAATAAAAAGCCATGAGTCTGAGTATTTCAGCGTCTTCCAGAGGTGTGAGAAGGTTCAAGCAGTCTTAGGTGCTATGAGTTCTTACTGGTATTGCAGTGATCTATACACCGATTGGTGAATGCACCCAAGGATAAAGATGCCTCGCAGTGGGAAATTGCCCACATGGGTTACTCACTCGACAGCACAAGTGCGAATTGGCTGTAAGATAACATGGTCACAGGTACCACACCCTGCATCTAGAGGATCGTGGATATAAGAATAGGTCAGTGCATAAGCACCGTGCTCCTGATTTTACACACATTTAGATCTCTCTGTGCTTTTCCTACACGCACCTCTTCTCCCCATGGTTGGCATCACTCAGAGCAGAGACTCGCTGAGGTCTCCGGCTGCCGTGCAGGCAGGGCACAGGCAGGGCGGGATGCACCAGGCCTGCACTCTGGCCACGGGGAGGGAGCCAGGCAAGGGCACGAAGGAAAGTTGTGCTGTTTTCTTGGAACAAGCACAGTTGTAAGGCTGGCTGGTTAGATCTTCACCATGCAGTGAATAACAGGAAAAAAACCTGATGAGACTCAAGAGGTCTGCGATTCATTACTAAAAATGATGTGGAGCTGCCCAGGAAGAAATCCTATGTGGAAGGTGCTCAACATCCTGGGAATGGAAAGGTCTGTGACAGGGCTGCTGGGAGAAGCTGGGTTTGGGTCAGGGCAGCAGAGGCTGTGCCCTTCAGTATCTTGGCTCACACCCAGCGCTGTCAGCTGTGCACTGATGTGGCTGCTGCCCAGGAGTTGGGTCACTGTGAAACTGCATCCTGCTGAATTCACTGCTCAATGAACACGGCTTAGTACAAATGTTCAAATGCCCTCCCCTCCACATGAAGTAACGTGTTAAATGGAAGGTGAATGGGAAATATGGATGTGAAATTCATTCTCAGCTACTTCAGAAGATGACATAAAATTTTGGATATCATTTTAGAGTAACAACTTCTTGTTGGGATCAGCTGCTTGGGGAAAACAAGAAGAAAAAATCTTCCTTCCCACTAAGCACTATGTGAGACCTGTTTCAAAATCTTACTGTGAAAGAGGCACTCAGTGGCCCACAGTAGTGGCTAAAATTCACTCACGGCTAAGCTTCTTGGAAAAACAGAGGTTGAAAAAAAAAGAAAACCACTGCTCCAGTATTTCGTGAAAAAAATAAGAGCAGCAAGAAATATAAAATATTTGCAGGTGATGTGGAAACTGCTTAAAGACATCAGAAATATGGGCTATTCGGAACAAATGCATACCACTTTGCAAAGATGCTTTACAAAAGACCAAGGAAGTCCAGAATGCTTAATAACAAGCCAATGTAGAAATGAGAAGTACAGAGACATCCTCCAAAAAATGAAGTTGTCTCCAGATGGAGAAAAAAACCCACCATAAAGTTTGGCTAGTAAGACTGAAAAAGAAGTAAGGCAAAAAATAGTTCTAAGAAACATTTCACTAAGGCAGAAACACCATGAACAAAATCCTTTTTCTAACATGTCCAAAGCAAGAAATCTTGCCAGAAAATCTGTGAGGCCAACAAGTGCTCAGTGTGCACCAAAAGGAGATAAGGCTGCAGCAGAAAGCTAAACAAACTCCTCAGGTCTTTGACCACCATGAAGGAGTTTATAAAGTATCTTACATTAGAGCCTTTCTTAAAAGGCAGTGAAATGGAGGATCTGTCATGAAGTGGAACGTCAGTACAAAAGGTGTTAGAACAAATCTATAAAACAAATAGTGACAAGTTACAGGGCAGGTTATGTGCTCCTAAAGGACAGACATCCTAACCATGGTATGTAATCTGTAATTTACAATAGCATTGGTCTTTAAGGAATGGAATTTGGCAACTTTGAGGCCAACTTTCTAAAAGAGCTCCAAGATGGACCTGTAAATCTGATGTCTGTCCTATGCAAATTGGTAGAAATTATACTAAAGAACAGAATGGATAGGTTCTTGGATAAACATGACATATTAGGGCTGACTCAACATAGTTCTTCAAGGAGTTATTCTTCACAAATTGCTTAGTTTCTCAAAAGAGACAAGAATCATGGGAGTAAACAGCCTTGCTAGTGAACAATTCTTCCATTAAGTGATTTCCTTAAAATTTCAGATATTGCTAATCCATGATTCTAGAATTGTCATGCTTGGAAGCAGTTAAGTAGTTTTAAGATGAAACAGTTTACTTGAATGTACAACTGCAAGTAGGATTCCAAATGACGTTAGTAAAATAATGAGCCTGCTTCCCTTTTCTCACTTCTTTACCCAGCCCAGCTACAAGGAATCTTTGTAGCATTTTGCTGGCATTTTTGCTGATCGAGCAAAGTTAGACTTCCAGAACACTAACCTAAATCTGACTTCCTGAAAATACATTTTTCTTTACTTAGAAGGTATTAGTTGCAGAGGAAACAAGGAGCCCTTCTAAAATATATCAAAGATTCTCTGCAAGACTATTTCAGTTGCTTTCCCTCAAGCTAGCCTTTAATTTGGGTGTTTAAGTGTAGTATGAGCAGACAACCTCCACTTGGTGTTGAACAAATTATAGCCATATTATGTATTGTCTAAATATTCCCTAAATATGCATTTGGATTTAGTTCAAGTAACAACCAAGTGTAACTCATAATTTCTCTTCAAAATCCCCATTATTCTTAACAGTTCCTCAGCCTTTCTCTCCAACACCTCAGGCCAAGTCACTCACGCTCCTCAGACCCTTATACTCCCGAAGGAACACGGGAGATGGGAGTGCCAGAGTGACTCAGCAGCGATGACGCTGAACTCTCATGTGGAGTTCAAGCCGTTTGCATCAAGATGACTCATCAAAATACCTTTACATCTCAAGTTGGTCCCTAGAATATGCAGCTCTGCTACACCCACTTACCATATGGAAGGGAAACTTTGTGTTAGTTTAGATCTTACAGAACAAATCAGAGGCAAAACCTGGGATCTGCTATTGCACCTGTGAAATGAACTTAGAGAGATGGGGTATTTTTGATTCTATAATCAATAATGCTAACCTTTAAAATTATTAGTTGCTGGAAATATTCCCAAATAGGCGATGCGAAGAACAATGAATTCACAATTTAATGGCAAATAGGATGATGTGACTCCATATCTCTATGGAGATAGGAAGGAACTCTTACAAGCGACTGCTTTATAATTTCAGTCAGATTGACTCGAAATACCATAACTAATGATAAGCAAAAATCAGAAATGCATTCAATCACCATGGTTAGGCCACATTTTCTTTTGTTTTCATCAGCTGATCAATTAAAATAAATTAAAATTGATCGCAAAGCGCTGGATAATTTCAGAAACACTGACAAAACATGTAGATTTTTATTGTGAATTAGTTTTGTGCTGGGCAACTGAGGAGCACAGAATGAAAGTAGAATTCAATCTCCAACAAGATGAAAATGGTTCACATTTTTCCCATAGCATCCTCACCTGACAATTATGTGCACTTGCATTAGTATCTGTGCAGAAACGAAGCCAGACAGCATATTGCTGGGCCATTTTTCAACCCGACCTTGTACCGTGTCACAGAAAACTGTGGCAATGACTTCAGTAACAGACTAAAATGAGGTCTATAGGTTCTGATTACGCTTGATAAAATGAACAGTCCTTAGTTTTGCAAATAATCTTGCTGGACTTAGATGAATGCATTTGTAATTTTCAAGGGTTTATAACTGATTCCCTTTTAAGGTTACATAGTTAACATTGGCAGATTTAAAATAGAATATTCTCTATTAAAAGAAACTACTTAGAAACTACTATGCTTTTTAATTTATCGATTCAGAATATATGTAACATTACTGAAATCGTAACACACTTGAATTCTGCAGGCTCAAAATCTCACTGCACTGTTGTACACAACACTGAAGGGCAAGTCCAGGAGGCAGCAGAAGGCAAGGTTCTCAAAAATCTCAGTAGTCACTGCTGAATAGAGACCAAAGAAATGATCCGTGGCCTATGTGATTAAAATTCAACTGGTAGGTTCACTCTGTTATTATTAGGTTTATCAGCCTTTAGAGATCACATGCCGCACGCAGCATCCTTGTTAACAATGTCCAATTAAGCTGGAGTTTGGATTTATTAAATTGCAGTGGACTTCAGAAGGCCTGGTTTGGCCTCTTCATTTTCAGCATAAAAGGGGTATTACTCCGGATAGACCCAGGCACAACCTGCATTTGTTACAATCCCATGGGGACTCTGGACTATGTGCCGCTCCACCTCGAATTCCTGTCATACCAGAACTGGAGGAATGTAATGACTCTTCTCCTCATAAATATCCCTCTTGTTTTTTACAGAAAACCAGGACTTGCCATATACTGAAGTAGTAACTGTTCCACTGACCCACTGGGATATGGTGAGATCAAGTACGAATAACTGCTCTGTTTTAACTCATGTCAAAGTACTGCCAACTGGGGATCTATTTTCAGAACAGGTCAGTTCAAAGTGTCACCACAGTTACAGAAATTTTTTAAGCCTATCTGTTTTCATTAGGTAATGAAACAGTATTTCAGCTCTAATGAAAACCTGCCCCTATGTAAGTAAAACCTGGGAAAAAAGACCTGTATTACAGTGGACTCCATGATAGCTAAACATAGCAAGCTGATAGCTGCAGTGTGTATATGTGCACACAGACATATTTATACACTAGAGGGAGAGAACCTATAGTCTCACCTTTAAGACTTGTAACATAGTTCTGTTTGCACTTGTCCTTTTATCTCAAAGTTTCAGACTGAAATTTTGATGATGGCTTCAGCAGTACTTTGCATCACTCAGCAGTGTAGTATCAGCTCCCAGTTGTGTCCTGTATGAACAAAACAAAAATGCTGCAAGTCACTATTATCAAGATCTCTGAAGCATGAGATACCTTTACAGTGCCTTGCATCATACACATCAGCTGAGGATTTTACAAGCATCACTTGCAGCAAATGACAACGGTTTTCTTTTAACTTGGTGCGGCTGAACCAGCACACTCCATAATCATTCCTCATTGGGGCTGTGAGCGTTGTAGGTGCAATAGTTCAGCTGGTCCTTTTTCCTGTCTCCATCTAGTACTGCTCAACTTTCCCTAAAGCCTGGAAAGAAGAATGTCTTTCCTGCATCCAGTTTTTCCTTTATATAACTTTCCCTGACACAGACAGATTGCTTTTTGAAGAAAAATTCTGTCTACAAATCACTGGGAAGCATCTCCAGTATTGGGGCCCTAGTAAAATGAGCCCAATTCTAACCTCACCCTAGGAGACATTTATCATGCTGAGAGAGAGAACAAAGACTTTAATTTCAAATGGCAGTAGCACTTTGCTTCCCAAACTTACGGAAATCTAGAAGGAAAAATCTGAGCTACAACAGAATTTCTAAACTTGTTCTAAATTGCACCAAGGGTCCATCAGAATCTGGAAAAAAAATGGTGCTGTGAGACTTAATGGCCATTGCTGCCTCTTCCTTCTGTCCAGGTCAGAGTATTTATGGGTAACAAGAGCTGGAAAATTAGTTCCTTTTCCATTGATACTTTCAATAACAACAGCATTTTTTAAAGTCAGAAACACAAACAAGAAACAAGGAAGTTTTGTTTGTGAACAAATTTTTATGTGTTTTTGGTCAAAAGCAATTTTTCTTCCTAATTTTCAGGTGTCCATTTTTTTTTTCCCCGGTATCTTTTCCGGATCTACTATAGATGGAGCACTATCCACTCCACATTAGAGATTTAATACCACTACTGAGCAAAGCTCACTTAGATGAGAAAGGCCTGTAGGGCTAGAATTATGGTGTCTGAAACTGTTAATTCAGGTCATCTTGTAGCATATTCTGAGCTTAATTTACATTTGGCTCAGACTTGAACGCTGGGCATCAGTAGGTAGGCCACAACAATTAACTGGGTAGTGGGATGACTTAACAACAATCATATGCTAAGTAATATTTCTCCAGGCCAAACATAGCTGTGACCATTTAAGGAATCATTTTACAGTGAAGAACCATTTACTTCCAGCTGGAGTAAAGAATTTTGTCTCCTGTTTTGTTGTGGGTTTTTTATAAATGGAAGAGTTACAAAAGCCTATATGATTATTAACAGAGTACAAGCCTTCAGATTTGTATGAAAATGTGAACAACAAACAGGCAGGAGAAATGGCTGCAGTATTGTAGTGGGTTTTTAATCTCTTACAGTTTGTATAATGGGAGCTTTTCTAGTTAGACAGGTGAGGGTATTTTCAACACTTACATATGTATAAAATCTACTTTGACAGAGTATCCGACTGCCTGGAAGCCTCATTTTACCTACATTTATACCTGGGAAACTACATACTTTTAACATGACTATAGTGCAAGTACACTCATTAACTCACTGTAGACCATGAAGCTCGTTGGCACATCTGCTAAACAAACCCCTTCCACCTTTAGGCAATAATCCACACTGAGATATAAACTCACTGAAATCTAGGCAGCTCTCTCCTAAATGTTGAACATAACTGACCTGATAATTTTAATCTCACATCAGACTAGTTAGGAATTATCTAGTAAAGGCAATGAAGTTGGAATGTGGTAAATTTTCTTAATGTGAGGAAAGAATCAAGCTTAGTGTTTTCACTTTGGGAAAATGGATAGCAGAATACTGATGAAAGGTAACTCCCAAGTAGATTAATTAGGTTCTCATCACAAGTATAAACAAATAAATTGTTTCAGGGATATAACCTTGTTCATTATATAGATTCTGACACGTTGATTGTAAAACAGTTGAATCCCATTGACAAAGCCAGTACATCTATTCTTATCTATCAAGTCGCTTGTTAAATTATACAGGAAAAAATGTTGTATTGGACTTTACAACCTGTTTCTCCAAAAAACATACTCATATACCTTCTGTTTCACAGATATTTGAAGAAAGGTGTTTGGAAGGCAACCTGGTGTCAGTGGAACACTTAGACAAGAGATATAAAAAGAGAGACCACAGAAAGGAGAAACAGAAATCACTTGTCACCTCTTTTTCTCGTATTTTCAGTGCTTCAGTAATATAGATTGCTCCTGACAGACATACAGATCAGCAGACGGTCGGAGACTGTTATTGCTTTGCAGCAACCATCCATTATTTTAGTTTGCCATCAACATTTTACAGTGTGCTTTTTAGGAAAAGAGTTTATTTAAAAAAAAAATAAAAAAACCTTTTATCGGATTATTGTCTCTTCCAGAACATTTTACAAAAAAATGTAAAACTACTTAGAATATTCAGTGGATTTCAATCAACAAAATGTTCCTTCTTTTCTCCTTTGGTATTTGAGAAAGTGAAGTGTTTGTTACAAATACGCTGTCTCATTTGAATGAGGCAACACTGGTTATTTGGTCAATGAGCAGACTGTCTGCTAAATGTTTACTGAAACACAGACAAGGTCTTGAATTTGTACTAAAACCTGGACCAAAAAACCCCTATTTTGACCTAAGTACTACATGCAGGTGCAAGACCAAACACCACTGTAACTACAGGCACTCTATGCCAACTTCAACCACAAGGACAATGCTACAGAGGATTCCCTATAATATCAGGAGTCCAACATTTTTTTAAAATGGTAAAACTCCCACTAACTCTGATGGAAGCCAGATCTGGCCTTTGGTTTGTTTGTTTTGACTAAATAGGGAATAACCGAAGTTTCCTCCAAATGTAACTTTAATCACTACCAGAGTTACACAGCCTCATTGCTCAAGTGCCCGTTTTAGCAGAGATCCTGGCTAAATGTCAAAAAATTCCATCAGCTCTTTGAAGACAAATATTAGACAGAGACTGCATCTGAAATAATTTCCCCAGGCACCATTCAATTAACCTGCTTGGCTAAAAGGTGATGCAAAAATCAGTATTTTGTAACAGATGCGTGTGTTTCAGATGAAACTAATCAATAGGCATCAGAACAATTTCAAATTAAAGACAAATACAGACCGAGTTAAAATACCAAGCTGTTTAGATGCCAAATGTACTGCAACTTCAAACAGCTCTATTATTTTGGGCAGGATATTCCCTCAGTTACTATTTCAATATATCATTGTTTTTATTAAATTATTTTTCACTTTTCTAAAATAAAAATAATTACTGTCATTTTGGGAGAACTCACAGAACAGGTTTAAGTTCCTCCGGTTGGTCCTGTAACAGCTGTTGACTGGAAGTGTGCGCTATGTTTCCTCTGAGTATATCAGTTTGAATAGACCTGAATATGTGGAATTTTTCCGTTTGTTTTTTACAAGCAGTTTCTCTCCCCCTAGTCCTTCTAGCCTTATACAGACATGAAATGAAAACAACAGGAGACCCAGCTCGAAGCCCAAAGGATAAATTTAGGCATTAGAGCGGGTGCTGTTTTGTACCTACAAATGACTCAAGGAGACATCAAACAAAGCAAATATAAACAAACACGGCTGCTTGAACTGTAAGAAAAGTTTCTTCTTCACAAGGCTTTTAACAGGAAGGGTTGTCAGTAATGAAGAGGAACTGTACAAAATGAACTGATTCTCAGTTGTGTTTTTCTTTAATCTCCAACCTAATTCACTAAGTAAGACACAGGACACGCAGAAGTACTTCCAGTAAATTTTCTTGGTTCCATAAAACCGTTGTCACACTTCTGGCCAGTGGCCTAGATCTCTTTGGTTGCAAGAATAATTTATTTTCTGGCAGCAAAGTGCATTAATAACTTAACTTTCTATACTTAGTGGGGAGAAGATAAACCTCTTTCCAAATGGATAACCTCAATATATTACATATGGGTTTCTTTGCATGGGAATTCTTTAATTCATTGCTTGAATTCTAGAGCACTGTGAAGGCAACCTCCACTCCATGCTTCTTTTGGAGTTGTTAGTGTAGGTGTGGGCCATGGAGATCCTGGAACTGTCAGATGTCAGCACTACACAAAAGCTGCTGCTCATCTGTGCTCCCCAGTGACAGAACAGTTAGTCTGCCATCTCTGCCTTGCACGGAGGGTACCATCTACTTTTTTCCCCAAATATCCTCAGCCAGATCAAAAGTAAAATGCAAGATCTGTTTGTGAGTACCTCCTCTCTCCAATCATTTTAAGGGACATCCATTAAAACAGTGATGTTTGGTTCCAAAGGTGAGAAGAAGGACTTTTAAGAACAAACCCAGACTTAAGTTTCATTTTTACTTCTAATATTTCACAGGTTCTGTCTTTATGGAGACCCGAAGCTGGGTCTGGGGATAATCTCTTACATAAGAGCCTAATCTATTTTTCTATTGGCAAGCTACAGCCTTAGGAATGGATCTCTTCGAAAGCACGGGAATCTTCCTGCAACATTTTTACCGCATTTACCAAATAGTCAGTAGGATGAATTCTCATTCCCACTACAGTTATTAATAACAAACTCTGCATTGCTGCAGTGCAAGTACCGATTCACCAAAGAGCGCTACATCTGATTATCAATTCCTATGATTGTACTAGTCTGCCAGTGAGGAATAGATTTGAAAAACATCGTAGTAAGTATAGGGGGAACGCAAGCTGAGAGTGGTTTATAAGAACCTTTGTGATTTTTTCACCGAACAGCCACGAAAGGTAAATGTTCAGAAAGAACAAGCCCTAAGACATTTTACACATTTTTTTTTTGCATTCCTTCAGAGTTGGCATCAGAATGAGGAAAAGGATTATAATCTTTAAAAATACTATTTCTCCATGTTGCTGTTTTCTTGAGAAGAGGTTTGAGGATATGAAAGATTCTCTTCAGAAAGAAGATGACCAAACCATCCAAGTCAGAAACATGAGGGATTCCTAGATTACCATTGGATTTATTTTTCAAGATTATTTTGCAGAAATACTGAGAGAAATTACTTCCTTTCAGAAAGTAGAACGTATCATATGATTCAGGGTACTGGTAGTAGGCTGTAGAACTTCACACATTTAAACCTCCAGTGAAATCCATTCAGACTATTCAAGGACCTAGGTGGCATTTGTTATTGATCTTAGTTCAGTTCCCAGAGAGCAGACAATTTCCTCAATAAAGGTTTAGCCATTGTTGCCCCTGGCATAGTTTCTCAATTAGGAAAATGAAGATACTGACAAGCTATCTATAGGTTAAATGCTCTCTCTGCTCCTGAACAAAAGGCAAAGCACAGGACATGTGAGCATCTCCTCTAATCATGTTTTAAAAAATCAAAGTGAATATGCTCATAGAATTATAACAGGCTGTGTCCCTAAATTCCCATCTATTAATAATCACTGAAAATCCTCACCCTATTTAAATTTCAGCACATTAATACACCATTGTGCAAAAAAAAAAATGGTTTCTTAAGGATTGAGAGCAGAGCATCCAAGAAACTGGTAGAAGTGCCATCAAAACAGCCAAGAATAAACCAATGTGCCAATGCTCTGTTGGTTTATTCCAGAGCGATGCACCTGGACCTACCAGCTGTCGTACATATTCCATCTGGAGCAACAGCTCTTTGCTCAATAGTTGTCATATTGTCTGACACAAACAATTGCTTGTTAAATTTGTCATCAGTGATTCTCTGTGGGGTTTAGAATACTGAAAAATGTTACATTTTGCTCCTGTCCTTAGGTTTTGAGCAGTTTTTCTTACATAATGTGCAGAGTTCCCAAATGGGATTTTGTGCAGCTCTAGTCAAAATTATAGGTCTGTAGCATCTCCGAAAAGGTCAAGTTCAAGGTGGTTCGTTGTAAGCTAAGGACACCTAAGTAAGGAGAGATGGAAAGTAATATTTAATGGATCGAATTATGTATCTTCTCTACATATGAATTATGTAGAGAAGATGGAAGGATCTGGTCAGATCGTCAGGCTAAGAACATGAGACTAACAAGGACATTTTTTACAAACTAGGGGTGGGGGAGAAGGGAGAGGGGAATTCCACATCATTGAGAAGTGACCTTAGAGCATCCTAACTGTGGGGAAAGAACAAATGTGTTTACTAGAAATGTTATTAGAGAATGTTTTGCATGAAGCAGTGGACTTGGAATACTAGATGAATGAAGCAGCACATTATTACAGGGTTGAGCAACAAGGAGGACTGCGGTGTTATTTCCTGCGAGGAAGATATTCTACAGGAAATGAAGCAACGTTATGTGATAGGAGGAATCTTAGAAATGGAGAGGTAGACCTAAAAAACTTCTAAGCACGGACAAGCTTTGAAGACGAGAGCTGATGAAATCAGCATACAAATGTGTGCAACGAGAAAATATGGAAATTGAATGTAGTCATGTAATATCTCTGAAGAACTCAGAGAACAGAAGTGTACTCATCCAAAGAGATGTTTTATGAACTCTAAGAGATAAGCACCAGGAGTAAAGGTAATGAAAAAGAGTAGATCAAGATGCATCCTGAAAAAATTACTTTTAAAGTATATTCCAATGGGTAATAATAGCATCAGTAAAGCACATAATGGATGGGAAATCTAGTTAGCAGAGATAGTACCTGCCAGACAATTATCCACCTAATTACTTTGTAAGTACTGTTTGTGGCACAGGAGAATACGGCATGAGTGAAAATCTTCAGCACGTTAATGTAAACTGCTCACAACATACAACAAATCAACAGGCATGAAAACTCTCTTCATAAAGCCTTTCGGCTCCCAGCCCACACAATCAGGAGTGGGTGTGTTTTAGGACACTGTAGGGCAGATAGCGTGCGCTCCACAACCAGAACAGTCCTCTCCTTGGCAATGACCTGCTCTCCTCTCATGTACGCATCCATGCCTTGCTGATGCCTCGTAACATGACTTCTTAGGTTTTCAGACTAAACTGAAGATTAAAGTCTACTATAGAGACTATTTTTTAAATGATCCTTTTTGGATCAACAATGCGGACTTATCATAATAAGCCACTCAAAATGTAATTTCTCCAAAAATGGGATCTGATTAAATAAACATCATTAAGCTCAAGGATTTTTCAAGGGGAATCTGTAGTGTAAAGGAACAAGGTCAAAAATAACCAGCAGATACCTGTGTCTTCATCATTCAGTTAAAGAAGGATAAGTCTTTTACTGAACTTAGGCTGACTGCTGGCGATCTTTAAACTCACTGAATAAAGAAAAGAAAAAATCCAGTGGTATTTTCATGGCCATAGTTGTTCCTCCTCTCCCCGAGAGGTGGCACCTGCGCCACAGCCTGACACAGGCTTCTCCATCCCAGCTCTGGAGATGACAGCATGGCCTATTTCCACACTCCAGTAACGATCGCTGAGGTCAGACATGGGCTAAACATTCTTAGACTACCAGGCAGTATAATGGTTTGTGACCGAGATCAAACATCAGGGTAACATTTAGTCGTCACATGTCAGAGTAAAGTCTAAAGGACAACATTTGGTGCAATATGTTTACTTTCTACCAATGGAGGAACTGGTTCCAGAGTAAGGAATGAAAAACTGGAAGAAGATGATACATTTGTAAATGTTCACTACCATAGTCACACATCCATATTTAGTTGTGCATAGAAATGTGGCTTTCAGTTGTCTGGGCATTCATTTTTAATTTACCAATCACAGCAAAACACTGATGAAAGAAGATCCTGGATAGAAGGCATCAGGATTTCTTGTCCCAGAACTACCTTTTATTCACCTTAGATGGGGACCTGAAAGCTTTCTAATATTGCAAAGCTTATAAAACCTCTCAGACTGGGGTGGGATACTGATAAGAGTTAAAAAAGCTTAGAGAGCACTGAGACAAAACTTTTTCTAAAGTTATTCTTACAAACTACACTTACCACCAGCAACCACTGGCTTAGCCAAGTACTCAGGGTTTCCCCACACCAACTGCAGAATTAGTAATAGTAATTAACCGCAAAATAAATAATTTCATTCCAAGCAGAGCGCTCTGTAACTGGGAGAGCAGAAGTACCAGCAACTTCATGGAGTCCAACCGAGTTGTCTGTTACAATCTGTTAGATCTTTGATGAAATGACAGTGAGAATCTGCAAAAACTCAAACAGATAGACTCCTCCATCAGGAAAAAGATGACACTTGTGTCTTCAGTGAAGATTTCTGCTCATTATTAAAACATCCATTCTTGAGACAGAAGGAGCAAAAGAAGAGGGAAGAAAAATATTTATGGTAAGGTCTGACAACATTGTAGAATATTTTTTCCATTTGGAATTCAGCAGATTGAACAAAATGTTAGATATTTTCAAGAACATTATGGGGGACTGTTCTTGAATATCAAAATGTTTTCTTAAGCTACCTAAAAGAGGCTGCAAACAACCCCACCAGAGCTATGGCTCTTTAGTATATTAGGTCTCTGTCTAACATCCCAGCCATGAAAAGAAAATGTAACAGCATTACTGAAATTTGGAAATTACACTGTAATAAAAGATCTTTAAACACAGACAATACCTGTGAGTATCTAACAAATAGCATTAAACAAAAGTATAGGAAAATGTTCAAAAAGTGAATTATTTTTATGTTCACAGAATCTGGAATAAGATTATGTGGCACTTAAGTACAGAATCAGAATAAATGCTTTCAAGTTCTTTTTCAGTTTCCAGCAGAAAGCCAAGAAGGTAAATGACAGTGATGGTGTCTATCTCAGCACGCTCAGCTGCCAAGGAAGAACAAAACACACTTAAATTCACAATGATGATACTAATTTAAAGTGGACTCTGGAGTGTGCAACAGCCTGAGAGATGAATAGAGAACAGGAATTTGGGCAGTATTTACACTAGATGCCCCAGATGTTGAAGACTGTTGCAAACCAAGGGAATTTTGTCACTGATCTGCGCAGGCTTCTATACGCATTGGGTACATACTTCTATTTCTCCTGTCACAGAGAGTTCTGCAAAAAGAACATCTTTTCCTAGCAGCTTAACTCGGGTTACAATGCTCGTCTTTTGCCACTGTGCTCTGCGAGCAGCTCTTGCTGGTGCCCCACTGTGTTCAGCCACGTTCTATATTCAACCAAGACTGGGAGTATTAGTGTCACTTGCTCTCTGGTTGGTCTCATTTGAGAAAGGAGACAGAAATGCGCACAAGGGACATGTTCTCGTTTTTATTTTTAGACAGATCTTTACAACCTTGAACAACTATCAAGAAAAAGAAGCTGGTGCTGTAAACAAACTCTGAACTAGAAATTCTAAGGCAATTCTAATTCAGACAGTAGGGTCAGGAGACTGGAAAGAGCCTGTGAAGTAAAATGCACGGGGCTTCCTCAATGCCATTTCTGTATGGTCAGAGTGTGTCTCCTGTAGCCATCCAACTGCATCCACCCACTGCCTACTACTGGGAAAAATCTCAGTGGCAGTTGCTTTTACAAGCCTGTCTGACTTTTGAGACCCTACACATGCAGGTTGGAAATATTATAGCATCCTAAAGCTTGCAATGAGAAATTATAACATCACTTATATCCCAGTGAAGACTTGAACTATAATGATAACATGCTGGTTTTCATGGAAGAAGTTTTAGAGGACGAGATCCTAGAAAGAGCAACGTTCTGCCAAATCTCTCGGGTTATTTTATATCATTTTCTTACAGCAGCTTGTTGGGATTCTTTACAGCAATTAGATGCTTGTATAAAATGGCAATAAGCTTAAAAAAGTCTTACACGGACTACGTCAGCTTCCAGATAAATTTCTGTGGATTTTGCAGTGACAGATCCAAAGTCAACTGAGTTACACTGGTGTACCACTGTGGATGTTTTATGCGCCAGTAGTGTAATTTAAAACAAATTAAATGATTAAGGATTTTAGGCTTAGGGTAGGTGCATGAAACATCTACTCAATTGAGAATGGAGGTTTATAGACAAAATGTAACTTATTAACATGAACAACACTTCTATCTCTCTGCAAAATGTTTTGGGATGTAGATACAAGAGTCAAGCTCTGAGCTGCTATTACGTGAGAAATAAATTCTACTGACCTCCTCCCTCCCTCCACTTATTTTATTAAAAAAGAATTCACTAGTTCTGTACTTGGACTACTTGTGGCCATGCGGTGATGATGCTTCAAAATGAATAATTTTAGTTTAGTTTTCAACCCATAACCCCCAGTCTGTGTACTTTTTTAATGCGTCTTCGACTACAGTCGTGGACATAAGGACAGGCTATTTTGGGAAAATTCTAGCTGCAGAAAAGAGTTGTGAAATAACATAAACCCTTGAATAATAATAAATTTGCCATGTTTTGAACTTAAGCCTGTATCTAAATCCGCGAGCTGGCAGGATGGCACTGCAACGTGTGACATCTGTTACTGCAGAGGCCCTGGAATGGCACAGGTTTACTTGCCACCACCTCTGGCAGCTATTCCAAATAAACTAACGCCAATCTCTTGTCTGCATTGGTGGACATCCAGTCCCTGAAAATTCAGGCAATGTGGCTGCTTCCTAACAGATGAGAGGGTGTGAGTGCCTTGAAAGCAGGCATGTGTAACAGAAGAAAATTTTAATTTGTGTCCTTTAATAAAATATGTCTTTGTATTTCTAAGTCCAAATATGGTAGCTTGCATAGACAAAGCAATTCGGACAACAGGAAGACAGAAAATAATCTGAGTACTTACGTTGTTGTAAATCCTGAAATGAAAGCAATTACTCACAGAGCTGGAAATCAAGCTCCTGGAGTACAGTCTATTTTTATTTATTCCCTAATGAGAATTAAAGTTAGTAGCCTCTGCGCAATGATTAAGTTTCATGATGAACTTGGAAGGAAAATGATAACACTAATGGTGAGGACCAACCTGCTTTCTGTGTCTACACCAATGATTTGCAAGGGAACTTGTCCCAGCTATTTGTCTCTCATCTCACAGTTGTTTCTATTTACCCCATGGTACTTCAATTCTTCAGGCACTTTTGGAATGGCAACATAGGTTTCTCTGCAGATGAAAGTGATACAAAAAAAGGAGACCCACCCTTTTCACACTGCTCCAAGAGGGAATCCTCCCAGCAGTTACCAGCACACCACGTCTGCGTACAAGCTTCTTCATTTGCCAAAGCTCTCAGAGCAGCACAGTATGAAAAATGAGACATAAGCTGATTCTGCCTGTTCTTTACTTGTCTTGATAGTTTGTCAGAACTGGGTTTTACATCTATTCATTAATTCTTTTCACTTCCTTCTTTAGCTTTGGTGCTCTTTTTGTGCCTCGTCCTTCTCAGCCTGCCTTCTCATGGAAATTTTGTAACACCCTCTCTTCAGCACCTCACCCACCCCCTTCATTCGCATGTATTTCTCCATTTCATTTCCATGCCTTCCTTCTTTTCAACATGTCTTTGTTAGGATCCCAGCCACAGTTCCCCAAAGGTACACGCTAGGAGCCAGAAGATTTGATTACATTGTGTTAGGAGACAGACAAAGGCTTTTTAGCTATAAGGATTCTCAGGAGGCAATGGCTGACTGCTGGCTGCTGTGGGGTTTGATTGCAGCAGTGCCATGTTAAAAACAAAAATTGTTTTTCCAAAGATCCAGAATGCCAGATGTCTCCGTGCGACAACAAAATAGGTAAGATCTTCAGAAGGAAGAAAACTATGAAATGCTTGCTCTCTGCAAATGGCAGAGGAGAGATCGTGCTTGAACTCTTCACCTCTGCAATTGCGGACAGCAGGTGATGTGGCAGCGCACCCGTGCCTCATCGCGCTCCTGTCCCGATGAAAGCAAGAGGTGAATGAGGGAAAATAAAAAAGATCGTCCACACCTAAGGCCACAGAGGGCCGGGGATGTGTTAAGAGCTACACGGTCCACTGATGGAATACATGGAAAACGAGGAAGTAAGTAGGAGCAGGGGGAGGAGTGGCAACAAGGAATGTGATCCTGGTGTTTTCAACACCAGCAAGAGGAAGCTCCTACACTGCAGCCCTTGGCTGTGTTTGCTAGTACGGAGTCTGGCTGCTGACATCACCACTGTGGGACAAAATTTTGCTGTTGAGGCCCAGACTGTGAAGAGAGGAATGGTTTTATGGGTGCTTTTGAAATGAAGTAGATAGCAAACTACTGTGTACAGAGTCAGTTGCTCTAAGTCAGTCAGAGAGTATCTATCAACAAATAACCTTTCCCACTAATCTTCAGCCGAAATGTGAAGAAATCAGCAACAACAGTTTCTGCAGAGTCATTCAATTACTATGAAAACCACAGACATAGATTTTACTGAGGGAAAATCACTGGGAGGAGTACATGACATTGTCATACTGCGGGGCAGAACACTAGGAGGGAGGGTATCTCACTGCAAAGTGAAACGGTGAGGTAATGGTAACATTATTTTATAAACTGCATGCACATTAATAACAACTTTAAGCTTAATGTACTGGAATGTCTTGAAATAACAGAAAAAGAATTCATCTGACCAGATAACAGGCACAGAACACTATTAATGACAATGCCAGCAGTAAAACCAAGAGGAATTTTGTAGGCTTACATTGACCTGGGTTGCAGACCAACATTCCTTGTGTGTGTGTCAAACAGTTATTTATTTTTTCCTCCCTAAAAAGGTTAGTATAGGAAAATATAACAGCACGTCTACTAGCAATGAAAGCTCAGGAAAATGAGGCCCAGACTGTGCTGCACGTTCTATGAGAAAAGACATCGGAAGCTGCCAAATGTACTTATAAAAGTAGTGCAATACAAATCAAAATAGTAACAGTGTCCTGAGCGCTCTGTTACTGTGTGACCAAAGCTTTAGGTCTTTGCACTTCCCAAGAACAACACCCAAAAAATTAGTGTGACTGGGGAAAACAGAGGTGTGTCCAGAACCATGTCGAGTACAAAACGACCATGTTGACGATCACATGGTTTGTTATTTTGCCCTGTAATAAACTTTTCTGCATGGTAAGTGAAGGCACATTTATCACAGTAATATAGAGAAGTTCTGCTAAAAACAGTAACTCCTGTTCAGCAGTTCCTGTCGACCAGCACCGCTTGGGGTTGTAAAAGATCACGGCAAGGGGCAGTCCTGACAAGGCCCAGAAGCATTACCAAATGGTGAGTTGTTACTGATGTCTAAAACCACCCTATGATCTCCACTGTCTGTTATCTGACACCAGCACTGGCCCAGATGTTAGAAAACTTACCACATTGATTCAGTATGTATTTTATTCACCTTATTCGTGTGGCATTGAGTTAATCAGTCTTGGTTCAGCTCTTCACATCGCAGATATTTTGTCTTACAGGCCTTTCATGGAATGTGCTCCTCCCACTCTACAGTCAACCTTGACAAAGCTCTCCCACCATCCTCCAGCTGTGCTCAGGAAGCAGCATCCTGTCACTTTTTATCACAGTATTGTCTCACTATCTTTTTTACTATCGAGATCATTTCTCTTTTCTTTTATTTTTCTCCCAGCATGCATTACTTCTCTCGGACTTTTCAAGGGTTTGATTTTATAAAAGACTGAGAACTTTCAACTCCCACTGGCTTCCGTGGAATATAAAGATGTCAGCCCTGTGTGGGACACACCATTGCATTCATATAGGCTTCGTACCTCCAAACCCTCAATGAGTTGAAGTTCTTACACTGCCAGGATGTGCTCTTCTTTAGACACTGCAGGTGTTTACTTTGACAGCAAACATTTCAACTGAACTATTTTAAAAGTTCTCCTCTTCTATTTTGTTTTAGTTTTGGTTTTTTTTCACTTTATTTTTCTTTATGTTAAACTTTTTAGACTTCTGAGTTTCTGTGCTTTCCCAAAATACATCTACTAGGTTTATGTTTTGAAATGCTTCCTGTAATGCCATCTTTGCTCCTCCTTTCCCAAATAACGTCTTTTCAAATTTCTCCTCATTCCCAAGGAGGAGCGCTCTTCCACACTATAATGCCATTCAAGCAGTGCTTGGAGGAAAAGCCATAACTTGACTCTCCTGTTATAAAGCATTTAGAAGCAACAGACATATCACGCTGAAGTTTCTCCTACATCCTCAGCCTCGGTCTAAGGGTAAAGTAAAATGTGAGAACACTTGGAAAAGTTTCATATTGCTGCTTTTTAGATTTTTGAGGTCTGAAAACTAAATTGTGTTTTCATCATTAAAGAATATTTTTGATGTTTTCCTTAACCACAACTGACTCAAAAATAGCTTCGCTGTTGGATTTCCTTTTCTTTTGAATCTATGTATCAATTAAGGAAGTTGTAATTCTTAATAAATAAGCACACAGGCCAAAGAGGAACCAGTGCTACTCATTGTTTAGGGAAATAATTTGACATTTAACGAGTTCTTTACAGCAGCTGAAGAGGAAAGTAATTAACAATTCGTGTTGGCAGGGCCCCTGGCACTTCCTTCTAGCAAGCACAGTAGTTGTGTTTTTTTATAACACAATCTTGCATATTTCCTAAATCATATGTGTTCATGCTACCCTGACTTTTGTTAGACGAACAAATTAAATCCGTATGTAAACTCAAACAATGAGAAAACAATTAAAATGTTATATAAGAAATGCTCGTTTGGTACTGTCCACCTTGCAGAATGCTCTCATGAGCAACAGTTTAAGGACAAAGGCAAAGCTGAATGAAGGATTACATCAAAAGTGAAATTAGTTAGAGATTCTTCTATTTATCATCATGAATCCAACCAGGAATTACTGACACGGGAGGAATAATTACATGCTTTGTGGAGAATCTTCTGTGTTTTTTCTTGTTGTGTTTTTATTATTGTTCCTATTCTCCCTGGTTTGGAAAAATAGTCATTGAAACAAAGTCTAGACCTGGAAATTTATCCATTGATTTATAGTCTAGAAAAAAGAAATAAAGTAAAAAGCAGAAAATGGACAAATAAAGGCTGTAAGTGTGAAATCCAACATATACTAATACATTTTTTTAAACCTTCTTAATTTGATTAAACAGATTCTAAAGAAATTTTTATTTGCTATGTAAATCTGTTTCTAGCAGAAAAATAATTCCAAAGAATGGCGCTCAACATTTTTGAGAATGGTTGACTTATCAAGGCTCAGAAGATGCTCTGAGAATAACAATGCCATGCAACCTCTGGGCATTGTGTTTCCCAAGCTCGTATTTAACTACTGACATTTTCAGATATGTGAAATGCTCATATTTTTCCTTCTTGTGTTTTTATGGATCTAATGTATCTGCCTAAACATCCAGGTATCATCTAGATAAAATAGTGTAAATCAAATCAGAGGCATGCCAGGAGAAGACCAAATTAATGACAAAAAAAAAAAAAAAAAAAAAAAAAAAAAAAAAAAAAAAAACTGTTCATTTGATTTTTTTAATTCCTTTTTTTTTTTTTTTTTTTTTTTTTTTTTTCCTGATTGCTAATCTATCAACTAATAGGCAAGAGGACACTTGGTGACTGGCCAGAGCAGAAAGATTTTGCACAATGCCATCTGGGGCGCATCGCTCCCTGTCTGGTAGCTGTGAGCTCAGCACCCATGTATGAAGGCAGGCGATGCCGGCTCACACACGGGCTCTCCCTTTCCTGCCAAAGGGAACTGGAAGTGATCTGAAGCGCAAAAAGAGACAGAAACCACTGACTTCAGTGGAATGTGAGGCATGCTTTCTCCTTTGTTTTCCAGCATGTTTGACTATTAAAGGAAAACATTGTCTCTAGCTTTGAATCTTCCCAACTATAACACTGGCCGAAGCTAAAAGGTGCTGAGCACTTTCTGAGAAGGTGCAGAGCTCCGTTAATTCCCGTTAAGGCAGCGTAACAATAAAGGGACAGCCTTCTGACACTGAAACATGCTTGCAGCTTTCAAACTGCCATGTTTCTGTGTAATAAAACTGCCCTGCTGGTACTAAATCTAATCAGTACCACGTGCCCCATCTCTCATGTAAGCATGTTTTGGAGAATACTTTCTACAATAGCTCATCTGTGGATTCAACCACAAATGAAATGTCTTGCTTATGTTGCACTCCCTTTCCTGCCTGCCTGCACAGAATCAAATGAACTCTTTCTTTAGTTATCAGGCAGCCAGGCTCGCTCTCTTCTGCACTCTGAACACATTCAGCATCCCTCCGGGGTTGTTGTATTTCTAAATTCCCTATAGGCACATATATGCATACGCATGCAATAGAAGTATATCACAATACTTTCCCGTTGCCATGCAAATTGGAAACAAACATGGAATATTTCTGACTTAAAAAGCCTTCATGGAGCATTCTATCAATGAAAAGCTATTGGTCCTAGTATATACATACGCAAAGTCAACAGAGCCATATAAATTGCTACGTAATTTCAGTAGCAAAAATAATATCTTTCTAGACAGACCTTAAATCTTGTAAAAATAGGAAAATTAGATTTTTTAAAATTAGAAATGATCTAGCTAGGGTTTGTTTTTTTCACTTATACAGTCCCACTATGAAGTAAGTCACCGAGCCAGTCAGCAACATCTCTGCTTTCTAGCCACAGTTGGACCTTATTATCATTCCCCAAGAAAAATGCTTTAGAAGAAGGGATTTTTATCCTCCATCTGTGTTAAAGGCTTGTAGGTTCTCATTTGTTTTATTCTTTCACTTTATTACTTTATGGATTACTGGGAAAAAAAGGGCTTTTCTGACCCTTTCATATTGGCCTCTCCATAAAATTTCCTCACTGAAATTCTGTATTCCTTAGACCATATGCAGCAAGGTTCCCTAATTCTTGGTTACTCGGGAGAACAAAAGACTGCGTGGTTCCTTGTGAGTTTGTGCTGGTATTACCAGTAGACTGCCAGCCCAGCTCTCAATACCTCGTGCTGCTAAAGTGAGTCAGGTTTTGATAAAAGCCACTCTTTCATTTTCTTAACTGAAATTTGAACAGGCTTCTGGTATGCTGGTCCAGTATACTTTGAAAAAAGTCACATACTGATTTGGTTTGAATTCTTAGAGAGCTCACTAGTTAGTTGAGGCTATCCTGCTGTTGTTTACGCAGTGCCACTCCCACTCCTGACTGGTAGAGGAGGACCCTCAGACCTGACACAGGAAATCATTAAAATTCCTGGTGTTCTGGAAGCAAATCTATGCAGGGTTCCTTCCTCTTTCCACCTCCCTTGCAGCAAGCTGTAAAAAGCCAGCTACAACACTTAACAAACTTCTGCCGTGAGATGGACTATGCTCTAAGATTGATCAAAAGTGCGTTTTTTTAAGTCAATCATATAGCATATGTGAATTCATTAAAAACAAATGAATACATTCGTTTTTTTATCAACTGTCCTTAAAAGGTTTCTGAGGAACTAAAAAATATTTCATTAGCATTAATCAGTTAATCCTCATAACCCACTTGTGAGTTACTGTCCCATTTTAAAGTTGAGGAAATGAAGGTAAAAGATTAAATGGCTTCTTTAGAGTCACGACAGAACGAGCGCTGTCTGTACTTGAGGCGGCATCTGAGATAGATGCCTTAGAGGCTGCACGAACAAACACAGTTTCCAACCCCACAGAACTGAAATTCCAAATGAAGACAAACAAGAGAATGGTGGAAATGGAGGCCCAGACAGGAAAAGTGACTTTCCTATAGTCACACAGACAGAAATGCAGATCTCCGATGCCTCACTGAGATAAACACAGTATAAATGTCAAACTTGCTTTCTAGATAAAATCCAGACTTGTGATTCCATGCCAGAGGAACCAAACTACTCTTTTATTCTCCCCATCAACCTTTTCTCATTCTTCTTCCTTTTTTATATGGTCTTAATCTCATATGTTATTACAAATGCTTTCTGGTACCTAGATATAGTCCTGGATGGGAAACAAAGCTTTAGCTTTCTCAGAGAAGAGAGCCACGTGCTCCCATATACAGACATATCACCACCCAGAAGAACGTGACTCTCCCTTTAGCTCCTGAAGCTGCAAATAGTTTGTAACACGTCCCATCAATGCTTTGGAAGAGCTGTTCCAGTAATGATTGTAGGGAAGCAATAAATTGGGAAACACCTACAACAAAACTTCTTATGTGCAAGTCTACGTGAAGATACATTAAATGTTTGCATTTTTTCTATTCCTTTTATTTCAGTTCGCAGCATATAAAGACTGCATAGGTTCCTTTCAAGTAAAAGCAACAAGTCAAGCAGGCTTTATAAACAACTGAGATAGTTAACAGTAAGATGAAGTCCAACAGGAAATTATCAAGATTATTAAGCTATTCTTTGTTTTACGGTTTCATTCACTTCAGAATTTATACAAAGGATTAAATTGCTTAAACAACAAGTGCTGGGGTGTGTTATTGGGTGTACTTGCTTACCAAGAGTCAAAGTTCTCATGAAAATCATATTGCACAAAGTATGGTCTATAGCGGAGTAATCCTCTGTACAAGGAGACTTAGAGTGGCTCAGCCACATTCGTGGGAGAGCAAGAACTATCTGCCATATTCCTTCTTCTCCTTCCCCAATCAGTTAAAAAGCTCAGAGAAACAGACAGCAGGTCAATCCTTACTTCTACTCATGTAGTCAGGAGCACATAAACATTAGTGAGACTGTGTGAGCTCAAGAAAAAAATGTGAAATAAATGCAATTTTTTCAAAATTGTAATCTTTGAAAGCACGCAGAAGACTGTTGTCTCTTCCTGGGCTGCTCCTAATAATGGCTCAGAAAGAAGTTTTCTGTTAGCTGTAAAAGATTATGCCTTGTCAGGTTTGACTTAGGGTTTATAGTGACTATTTAATACTTTAATTTTTGATTGTACCTTCATAAAGACTAAAAATAAAAGTTTTCTTATTGTGATATTAAAAAAAAAGGCAAAGTTTTCCTCCTCCTTCAGCTACATAAAAAAAGCTATTTTTTTCTATAAGAGAAGTGTTTTTATACAAGGGCTAAGTCTTGTTAAATTAGGTCTAAAGCAATTAACCTATTTCTAATTGTCAGATTTATTTGTAATTTGACCTAATTGAAGACTAAAACCTGTGCTACACCTGTCCGAATTACTATTTTAATTTTTTTATTTAATTTTTTTATTGTGCCTGAAAAAAACATCACGGCTGGAACAGACTTTGCAGAAAGGAATTAAACAAACTCAAATGAGGGTATGCGATGCTTTTGGATAAGCACTTTTGAGGCTAAGAGTCTCCAGGAGCTGTTATGTTGCTTTCAAGATGCATAGAATGGGTCTCTTGTAACCCCTCCCTGGGTAAATGTCAATGAAGTTACTCCAGATATACATCAGTATTAGTTACCACTGAAACAAGTCATTCGATATTAAGGAATGATCCAGAACCTAAAGTAAACACAGAGAGAAACTCTGTTTCAATAGCTTCCAATTCACTGATTTCTAAGAGTTTCAGACAACGGCACTGACACATAGTCTTGCTCTCTCTACCATTTGTTTATCACTCTCTATTACAACAACATGTAAACATACGCTCCTGTGAACTGAACAAGTGCAACCAGGAATTCCATGTCAAACAGTTTGTCCTTTGTTGTCAGTCTAGGGTAAATCATACCATCAGAAATTCACCATGTAATTTGTGTTGTATTTTGGTTTAAAAAAGAGCATTTTGACAAATCCCTTCTTTTTAAAGACATAGTTTGTTCAGCATTTAAGCTGAAAAATTAGGACATATATATATATACACGTATGTATATGAGAAAATGTTACACCTATAAGCAATCCAAAGATCTTTTCTATACTACATTTATTACCTATTTGAGCTTGTTCGGAGACGGCCCAGATGTGTTCCCTTTCTATTTTAGAGCCCTGCTCTAAATTGCAGACAACCAGAAGTGGGAGGCAGTCTGAGTATTTGCGAAAAAATAAAAATTATAAATACTTTGTAGCAGCTTGTTAGAGCAGAAGAAACCGCTTGACCTGACCAAGGTCTGTGGCATTTGTCATTCTGGTATAGCTTGTTGTGACTACACAGGAGACTGCATGGAATGACTGAGTATTTTGGTTTCTACCTCTCTTGCCCAAAAAATGACCAGCAACCAGAACTGTCACATTTTGACAGATGGAAAACAACTGTTCAGCTGATTCTGTAAGAACTTAGGGTTTTCTTTTTGTTTTGGTGGATGTTCAACGATGTACTTCTACCTCTGCTGTATGTAAGTGTCCTTCACGCCGTAACAGGCAGGAGGAGCAGGACAGAAACGAGACATTTTGAGATTTGACTGAACTTGCGTATTACTGACCTACAGCCTGACTGTACAGAGAACTGTACAAAGAGAGCCTATGACCCCATAAATCCTCTGAGTTGTAAAAGGCCACGGCTATGTCAACTGATTCCTTTCTCCTTACTGGAAAACTGACTTCGCTACAGTAACATGCTGTACTTTAAAGGTCATGCTGAACAGGGCGCTGATAAATCAGGCTTGACAACCACATAGTGGGTCCATGATAACAAAACAAGAAGCTTTAAAATAAGTAAAGAATAAAATAGGTAGCACAGGCAGAATTCTGTTTTAGCCTGATTCGCAGAGAAACATCCTAAGTAGGAAAGCAGCACACTTGCTGCAGTCCAGGGCATTTTTCAGGTGCCCATCACAGTATTAATTCCAGGAGGGAAGGAATCTCACACAGTTCTCTATTCCATGTAGATAATTTGCTCATTTCTTCAGAGAAGAACATTTAAATTCCTAAAAAGAAATTATGCTTCTAACCTCCTGCCCATAATGGTAACAGTCTTACAATAGGTTGTCACCTATTATAAGGCTGAAAACAGAATGATGAGATCAAATACATTCAAATAACATTTAAAATACCAGATCTTTTGGAATAACAAAACAATGTTTGATAGATGACCAAGTTTGCAAGAAGTTTGGCAAGAACTGGCTTCTGGCTTTCACAGAGAGCCAATAAACAAGTGTTTTGCTTTCAAGATACACTAAATTGAGCATAGTGTTGTTGATTATTGCTTTCTGTGTATTTTAAGCATGCAGAGACTCATGCTTAATTGATACAACCCAGCTTTATCTGCATACTCAATTTGCTTGTTTGTCTCAGCAGTTAAAAAGGAACATACTGCATCCACAAGAGCTTGCTCAAACGTTCAAGTTTCCCATTTAATTTCAAATGTAAGAATTTCATTATAAAAATACAACCCATATATTGAAAGTCTTGCCCTTGTGGAGCATTCTGTTTTATTTCAGGTTACTTTTATTCTTATATCACTACTGCAAAATAAGTCTAAATACTGGACACCCTTAATTTTAATTAATTTAGCTGGATGGTACACTTATTCAGCATTAACCAGAATGGCTGCATCCAAAGAATAGAATAACATTTTTAACAACCAACCCATGCATTATCCTAACTACCCATATGATTGAAATACTATGATGCTTTAGTTTTGATTGAATGTATATTTTGTTCTTTATCTCAAGCTTTTTGTCTGAAATTAACTTACTGCACCTCAAATTATTGCAGATTACCGACTAAAGAAGCAACGTCAGAGTCTCACTTTCCCCCAATTTCTTTGAGCTACTGTAACAATCCTGCTAGTACTAAACCCAACTAATTAAATTGGGATTATGTTTGTTTTCCATTACCACAGCAATCACAGTGTGAAAGATTACTTAGCTAGAAAAAACATGGAGCACTGAAGAGTTCTGTTTTGTAAAATGAGATTCATGAGCCAGTGCTACCTTGAACCAGCATTTTTATATGGCATGACACTCCGCCAGCAGAGGTACCAGCTTAGGTACAAAAAAACAAGTAACCGTGTTCATTATTTGTTTTGGATACAAATAATTACACTTTTTAATTAAAAATAAGGCCAAGATGCCAAAACCGCCTGTGTGTAATTGTTACTAAAAATTGGACTCTATGACACGAATGAAGCTAAAAAAATATGTTTCGGGATGGCTGCTGCAGGGATTTTTTTTTCTGTAAAGAAAAGCTTAGATAAAAGGTAGATGACCAAGTAGACAGGCCAGGAAAATGTCAACTGATCGACTGTAGAGAAGCTTGTCAAAAATTGTAAATAGGTCTGGTTTGCTCTCACAAATAAAGCACTTCGTACAGACTGGAATGTTTGGTTAATTGTATGTGACTTTTTCATTGATGTGATATGAAAGCTCCCAAGGCAACTTCTAAAATTTATCTAAGACTTCCTTTTCCTCATTTAAAGCTGAATGATTTCCTTCTACAGTTTTATCAATGGGCCAGAAAGGCTGATAAGATTGCTTCCTTCCTCTGTTAGATACGTTTGGACTTCTGCCATCCCGTCTTGAAAAGTAATACATTTGCTTTCCTGTCCTGCGCAGAAGCACCAAGTGGGAGTCAACTAGCTTCATTCATAAAATCTAGCTGGAAGATTAACACAAGCAATAGAAAACCAAACTAACAGGCAGGTTTGCATCCGAGCTACTCAAATTCTCAGCTGCTGCACCTCCAATGATCTACTGCTCTAAGGACAACTGCAGGAGTACCAGGAGGCAAATCTCAGAAGACTGCCTGCGTGTGAACTACTGTGAACTCCCTTCATGAGGGAGGTGGTCAGCATCCAAAACCCTCCTATTGTCTCTCCCTTATCAATTCCACTCTTCCCTCCTCTTCCCCATGACACACTTTTGATACAGAGCCCTATTCTTATCGGTTATTTGCACACCAGAATGAAGTAGGTGTGAGGGAGATCAAAGCATGAGCTCTTTTAGTCCCACACTGTACCTCTGCTATGAAGGAGAATTTCTAGGGCTACGGCCAAAAGTGATTTGCACCTTTGTGGCATAATGGGAAAGCTCTTTCCCTTCCTACTTCATCCTCACAGCAGGAAGAATAATTTTGGACTTAACAGGATCTTCAGTATTTATCATACTTATACTTGCAACCCATATGGGACATCAGCCCAACGCGTGAGTGCAGCAGCCACAGGGAGCTTGACACAGCTCTTGTATATAAATGGTAAGAGGCGTGAATCATTAAAGTTATCTGTGTCCTGAACATGAGCACAAATGCAGCAGCTGTTTTTCCAAGATAAACAATATCATAGCCTCCTGGACCTAAAAGAAACAATCAGTCCTGAACTGCTATATAATGCTTTAAATAAAAAAGACCCCCATCAATTAATATACATAAAGTTCCCATAGCTTTTTTTTGTGCCAGATTGAGCCATATTTAATTTGTCTCCTAATATATTTAGCCTCAGCCTGATGTAGCATCCTCATTTCTTTGCCAAAAACACCTTCCGCAGCACTTAATGCCCTTTGGATGCTCTCCTTACGAGGCTGTACTGGAACTACCATTGTAGCCTCTGTGGTTAGTCACCATCCCTGCTCCAACAAAAACTGAGACACTGCAGAGCTCTGGGCATATCCTTCATTGTCTTAGAAAACCTGTGACATGTCTCCTGCCCAGAAAACTATTATGGGAAGAGTGGAACGACCTGCCTATGCCTATGTCATATTACACACGAAATTATTTTCATGCAAGGGCTTTTTCTTAGAGGCAGTATCTGTATGATAACACAAATACAATGTAAAAAATTAACCAGGGAAAAAAAACACATATACATTTATGAGTACTTACTTATGTACATATACATACATAGATATGCACTTACACACATATACATACGTACTTATAGAGAAGTGGATTCATTACCTGTCTGTTTAATTTCTTAAATTCTATAAAAACCTAAGCAAATAAATTCTATGCTCCCAAGCTTCAAAAAAACTAGTGGCATCCATTCAACTGCAGCGAGCGGCAGTTGCAACAATATGGAACAAATTAAATTCCTAAATTATGATACGGTTTGGTTGAATACGGCTTCGAAAAAACTGCACTTCTAGTGAAAACCAACTTTTTGAGGAAATTTTAAGAGGTGAAGTCATAATGTGAGTTACTTACTGCCAGATGAAAACAGTATCATCCTATGCTGAAATGCTGATTGATCTGGCAGTAATCTGAACATTGAGTGCATTGAATGTATTTTTCTTCAAAATATTCCAGTTTTCAGATTCATTAAAAGCTGAGTTTTAACTCTAAAAGAGGAATCTTGTATCTTTACCACAGCACTGCAAACAGGGTAAGAGAAGCAACACATCAAGAAATCTTGCAAATTAATTTGGTTCAATTTTCCATGACATAAAACGTATGTGGTGAGTGATTTGAGTACAGTAGCAAAACCCAGGAATTTCAGATTTCCAATCCTGCCTGGATCAATCAGTGGCCTTAAGAAAGCTCTCTTGACCCATCTGACTTAAGTCTTTCAGAGTGGCGAAAGTTCAGTAAGAAGCAATGACAATAATCTAATGAAATTTTTACTACGAAGGAGGAAATCTGTAACTTTCAAATAGGACAGAAAGAATTCTTTAGATTAGTCCCTTAAGGAAGAATACCAAAAGAGTATAGAATAAAATACTTGCTTCTCTTGTGGATAGCAGCAAAAGTTGGACCTTTGCAGAAAAGGCCTAAAAAATGTAGCATAAGCTAAAAACCACAGAAAAATGTTCTAGAGAATGAGAGTCTTTCTTTGGAAATTTTAGAAGTTTATAGAAGAAATACCAATTTCTGTCTATGTTGATTATTATGATAATAATTGTGATCTGAGATTTATAGACAGCTTGTAATTCTCTGTTAGAACTGAAAAGACATCCTTTAAAGAAAGAATCAAAGTCCCACGCCTGAAGCTGTATGTTTCTTATTGTTTAGACTTTACAGTAAAATTGTACCTAGGAAGTTCATTGCCCTTACTTTTATATGTGGCAATTTAAATATAACATGCAGTACATATACAGATTAGATAAGAGGAACAAACCATGTGTTTGAAACTGACTCTTGATCTTACAGCAGGAGGAGACGTTTTGTTTTGTTTTGCTCCTCTGTGTTACAAAGTTGCCACTACACAGGATGTCATTTTGACATCGATTCTGAAAGTCCACACAATCCCGACAGTCAGCACTTCTAGGAAAGATGATGTAGTGTTCTCTGCTCCCTCCAACTCCAGGCGGTATCTGCTCATCTATCAATGAACGTCTGTTCAGTGGCAGAAGGACAATGCAGATCGCAAATGTATATGCTTTCAGAACCACACATTTCGAAAGCTAACTTTATACCACTCCTTAATATATATATTTTGCCATAGTTATTTAATGAAACGTTAAATCAAAACTGTTAGATTGCCTCTGTTTTTATGAAGTCAGCCAGTATTTTAGCACTGTATTGTAAGGTACAAGTTATGAAACTGAAGAAATTTTGCTCCAAAGCAAGGGAGGGTTTCCTTTGCTCAAGACACATCCTCATTCCTCCTGTTAGTTTTTAATGTAACTCAAGATATGCTGTACCTCAAATAGCATCTAAAATTGTAAATGGACTCCTAGAGATCCTGTTGTGATTTGCCTGTCTTTCCTAGAGACATTTTAGTTCTTTTCCAAAACTTAGTTTTGTACTCTGGGATCATCCTCCTCATTTCTGGAAGTCCTGCTTAGAGCTGAGAGAAGACCCACACAGCTCCAAGTGAACTCGACATGTTGCCTCTCCAGCTACACGCTGGCTGGGAACGCCCGGCATTCCCAGTCCCAGAAGCATAAATGTAAAAGTTGGAAAATTGAACAACCGTTCCTTATTTAATGATTCCTGTTTGTACACAGCTTGAAAACCTGCAGCAGCTGTGACCTTCCCCAACCTAAATAACTGAAAATTATGCAAGAAAATTTACAAATTTCCAGCACGATAATTCTAGTCTGTTCTTGGAATAATTCTTTAAGCATTTGCCATTCCAAATGTCTATTTTGAGAGGTGTTCCCAGAAACTTAGGTCAGCGGACAGGTTTGTGTTCCTTTGTTGACAAATCACAGATAGGTAATTACAGTATGTAAGGAAGGAAAACTGATTGTATAAATGCTAGGATTATTTTTATTTTTTTAAAAAAGAATTCTTCCAATTCAAATCATTCCTTTGCAACGATTTTCACTCAAATTCTCCTCAGGTATTTCTGTCCTTTCAGAATATCCTTTAAAATTTAAAGAAGTCACTCAAAGTTACACAATCACCTTCTTTCTTTAAATCAGCCTCTCCTCTTTTTGGTTACAATGCAAACATTTTCAAACAATGCTGGATAGAGAGAAGTCAGGCTAAGACATTTTCTTGGATTTATGATCTGCTCTTACCCTATTATGTACCCTGACTGGGAACAACAAGTTTCTGAGTCTCTTTGAATATCTTACATTAGTTTTAATTTCCAAGTGTTAGTGAGACAGTATTATTTCAATGTTATTTGAATTGTGATAGTATCTAGAAACTTCAGCTATACATACTGTGATATCTCCTGTACAAAGTAATAAATGATAATCCCTGATAATTTAAGAAAGAAGCAGTTGTTTGCTCTGCTGAGGCACGATGGTCCCCTTCCTTCTATTTACAGTAGACTTTGTTCATCAGTTCCTGAATGTTCCAAGAGATTTTGTTTCCAGCACTTGCTCTGGAAGACTATTTCACAATGTAATGGCCTGTCTGTCACAAAGTTCCTCTTGCTACTCTGCCTACGTTTTCTGTTTCCTTTTCAAAGCACAATGTTTCTGTTTGTCTTGCCCAATACATCTCTGTTAAGGTCACAATGGGGGTTTGATGGTTGCGTTCCTCCACATTTGGGATAACTTCACAGGATATCATACTCTTCTCAGAATTTTCTCGTTGTATATTTTGAAGTATAAATGAAATAAACAACGATAATGAGCCATTGGAGTGCTTAGCATTAGAATAGTAGCAACAGAATAGTATCGGCTTGTAGTTACATAGAAAGTAAAACTTCCCTGTCCTAGGCTTAATGAGTACTATTCTCTTTATCTACTATTCTATTTGCCACTAGACTGCTTTTGTTGTCGCCATTCTTACACCATTTTTTGTTGACCACTCTACTGTGCAAATTCTATAACATTTTGACAGTCAAAAATGTCCAATCTGTATTATCTTCCCTTTTTTTCACTTCAGTTAACATTAAGTAATTTATTTTTAGTTTATAATTTGGGAGAAGTTGGAGAAAACCTAGACCTATGCCTGTATTTGTAGATCAAAGCCTTTAACCACCTAGCTAAGTTAGATTCTTCTTTAATACAAGGGAGAAAAAAAAAGAGATGTGTTTTTAAACATGAGTTACGACACTTTTGGTAATTTGACATGGTAATTGGCAACTGTAAAGCTCTGAGTGTCCAAAGAGAAATTAAGAGCATTTCATTTAATGCCTCAGGTTTTAGATGACCTTTTTTAAAATTAGGCAGCGTAAGGAAAACCAAAACATTCCTTTATTTGTAGGCTGAGCATACCTGTAGTTTTTAACTCTATGTTTTTCCTAATCCTTGAAGAGCCTTTATAGATACAGTCTGACTTTAAAGGACTAAATTAATCCCTGGATCAAATCTATGGACAAATATCACTCTAAATGAAACAAACATTCCACTTCCCAAACTTCAACAGAAGATGTGGCAGATTTGAAGAATTGAATATATTTAGTAAGACTATAATACTAGTGATTTCATTTTTAAAAACTTACTGTTTTCTAGTCTGATAAAGCTAAACCACAAAAGACGGAATCACTACTCTCTGAGTCTCCGTATGTCTACTGGTCACTGTGTTCTTCAGGCAAGAGAAACCCTGCTTGTGCTTCAAGTGAAAGCACAGCGGCTGCCAAACATCTGTGAGAAATTGAACACTATTCATTTATAATCTGAAACCTGAGTGGACAACTAGTTGTTGGCCTCTTCTGTCTAGACTGATGTTGCTCCCCACCCCCGCCTCCACATAAAAGGGTCAGCCAGGAACTTGCAGGACAGAAAGAAAATGGTCCAAATGACTATCACTTTTCATTCAAGCAATCAGAATTCACTTGCACACTCTTTTCTTCCACCTCCATCAAAAAAAACCTCAAAACCTATATGAGGAAAGCATGATTTTAAAGTTGACATTTTATAAAAATAAAATGCCTGGCAGAGGTTCTAAGAAAAGACATGCCCTGGTTTTAATTTGTATTACGTAGAGGGCCTCTAAAAGTGAAAAAACATGTGGTATGCTCAAGGCCCCTTGCAGCTACAAGACTGGAATGAGAGTAAATTCATTTATGTCCTCACTTTATTTACAGTCCTTTCCACGTGAAGGTGAGTTTCACCCTTAACTCATTCCTTGGGCTTTTTCCTCTAGTAAAAACCTGTCATACAAAGAATACTGTGGAGTGTTAGTTAAGCTTCCCAAATTATGCTTAGGCTGAAAAAAAGCTAAGTATTATAGTCCTTCATCTGACAGACTGGTGAAGGGATTTATGGCACAAAAAAAACCGTGAGGAAGATGTCTAAATTTATACACCAGCATTTCAAATTAAGAGCGACTATAGGTACTTAGAGGCTGATTTTCCAAGGGTTGATCATTCAGAAATTCAGCTGTTTATTTACTAATTCACTAAACATAAACAAGCCTAGCTATAAAGCTGTACATATATAAGAAGACTGCTACCTCCACGTATCAGTGCAGCCTTAATGAATTAAACATCCCTATATTGGGAAGGTGGAAAGATGAGGACTCAGTTAATGAATATCAGCCTGAAGCCAGCATAGGACAGCTAATAGGTCAAGCTCTCAACAGAGGTGATTCCTAGCAATAGATCACAGGATCAATGGCAGGAAGCTGGAGAAACATGATGCTGATGGAATCTAATATATTTAATCCATTTTGAAAATTCAGCTTTTTTCATTTGCAAATAAGAGCTGTGCTTCTACACTTCAATTTCTGTCTTTTTCATTTGTGAGGTGGGAGGATATCAGCTTGCAAGATGACCCTATTATTATTTTAACAAAGCTTTTAGCATTCAATCATTATAATACAGCTTTGTACCAAGTAGGTTAGATATAAGAATTTGTAAAGGAACATCTGTGATTAACAAGACAAAATGCCTCTTTATTAGTTCCCATGGCATTATCTCTACTGAGAACTGGATTTTTTTTTTCCCTTTCAAAAATGTTAAGTAAATCTGTGAATTCTATTGTACTTTTATCCATTTGAATAATTTAAATGTTCGGATTCACAGGAAGTGCTTTTTGCTTTTAATGACACAGTATCTAATAGGTTTGTGCTAAATCCTTATTTATATTCCTGTTTAGCTTTTGTTCTTGGGTATAAAACCAGAAATGGTCGCAGAACTGCAAGCTTGCAGAAAGATCAAAGAGATAGTTAAAAAAATAAAGCAAGTACACATAACTGCAATGAAGATTGCTGATAAGCACATCACAGTGGGTGCAGTAATCACACAGTCCAGTTATGACCACTCTCAAAGTTTGAGTTGAAACTTGGTATTTGCCTGAACAGACACAAAGCTTGTAAATATATTACAGCTTGCTTGTAGTAAAATCATTCTTTATTACCATAGTGTCTAGACCTAACTGAGACTGGAATTCAAATCTTCATAGGTACTATGCAGTTACCATCCCAGATAACATTTAACGAATATACCTGCCCAAGAAAACATACAATCTAAAAATAAATCTGGAAGAAAGGTGGTATTTTTTTCCATTTTACAGTTGGAAATTAAAACACAAAATGGTTTCAAGCTTAGCCCAAAATATGATGATTTCTCTGGGCTTTGGCTAGACTCTGGGATGATATCAACATTGTTTCCAAATGTCACCTCAGTAACCGCCAGACTGCAGAGAGTACAGTGCAAGGGGTTTTGGCAGGGCTGTGGGATAAGGCAGGCTGCTCTGAGGACTGTGGGATACAGGCAGCAGAGACACCGCTGATCATCACCAGGAAAGTCTGCAAGGACCTCATGAAGGACTCTGTAAATCTGGGTGTTTCTGGAGACTCCCCTTATTTTATCTACAAGGTGTCCTTACGACTCCCCAAGGGCAATCAAAATGTAAGACTAAGATGATGCGAGAATTTGGCTTTAAGGACACCATCACGGGCATCCTTTTATCCACACACAAAATAACTCAATGTTATATAGGTATTTGAAGTTAGACTTAAGCTTCCCATAATTTAGAAATAACCTGCTCCTCTAGTTGGAGTCCTTAAGAAATTAAACGGTTTAGTTCATCCAAACACATGCAATTTTGGAAGCTTCTCTAAGTCTTTGGAATCTAAAAAAGTAGGGCAAGAAATCTCATAAAAATGTGACTTCAAGGAAAGTTCCGCAGCGGGTGTAGCTACAGAATCAGACATGATGAAGTTCTCCTTTTGCTCAAAATTCCCAGAAAGCCCTCAGCTGCATGTGATCCTGGGTACGTGCGTTTGAGCTGTACAGACATTCCCTGAACACCCAAAGTGGGGTGGATTATACTTCATGAAAGGCAGAGAGAAATTCTCATTCCAATGATCTATGAAGATTACAATTAATGAGCTGAATTCATCATACTGCCAAATGAAATTAAAGGATTCAAGGTTTTCTATACATTCCATTCTCCACTACAACTTCATTAGTCACCTCACGCTTCTTGCACACACAATGGATTTGTGATTGCTAGAATTAGTTCTGTACAGTATTGTTTGATTTTAAGCACTATTTTGAAAATAAAAATACATTTTGATACACATCATAATTTATATTCTCATGTAGTTCACACTGCCTCTCATAATGCATTCTTCAAAATTTTAAATTGAAATGGTGATCAATATTGCATTTTCCATTGCCTTTACACACACAAAATTACAGCACTGTTGTTATAAGATTTCCAGTAAGTGTGGAGCAAAGCACTTGCAAAAGATGTGTTCACTGCTTTCAATTTTCACCAGGGCACATGAGGCCAACATTTTAAAACTACAAAAGAAATATAAATATACCCTTACAATCTCAGATGAATACAACGTCTTCACCTGAGATTTTAACAAGTAATATCTAGCCACTGGTCCTCTGAAAAATCAAAGTTCAACCTGCTTACAACGTACCTTACAAAACAGTCTATAGTGCTGCAAGTTCCGCAGACTTTATGTGGCCTGTCAAAAACTGCACAATAGGTCAAAAAATAATAAAGTGTACATTTTTATTTCAGTGTTTTATATGTTTGTTTCCTTGCTCCACTTTGTAATCTGGTAGCCTTTGACAGCTGCAGTTGCTCCGCTGCTTAGTTGTTTTAAAAATATCTTTTATCATCTTTCTTTAGTATTTTTTGAAGTTTCCAACACTGCAAATAATCTGTCTTTATAAGTCATGTGTAGATATGAGTAAATATTTAGGACTCAAATCAGGATGCAACAAGTATGATAATCTTTAAAATTATTATTTTTTATACTTTCTATCATTGACAATATTCCTCATATTAACAGGTATGTTCATCCTCCAAGAGATATCTCCAGCAGACAGTGCACCATATCCATATAATAGTGTAATGACACACAGAGACTCTACGCGATTGCACTATGAAAAATATGTTCACATTGCTTAAAGCTTACCAGCCTTTCATCGCTTCTACTGCCTCATTTTAAAAAGTATTAAAGAACTGCAATCTATAGCTCACAATCAAACATTCACCACCCATGTGAACAAACAGTACTATATGATGCTTAGCCAGTGCAAAAAATCACGAATTTCTACAAGTTTGAAGTCAGACACTTAACCAAAAAACTGTAAATATTGTTTCAAACAATTCTGAGGCCATCAGTTCTTCCTTAAAATGGCATTCCAACCTGCCTCATTTTTTTCAGATTAGACCTTTCTTCTCTTCTGTCTGGGCCCTGAAGGTTATGTCATGTATAAATGTGTATAAACCACATTTATTTGCATATTATACAAATACTCATTCTATTTCCTCTGAAAGTCTACTCCACATCTTCTGCTTTTATTTTATATTGACTCTTAGTATAGATTTGTTCAATTCCACATTTTTTAGCCATCTGCTTACCTTACACAATTTATTCTAGTGCATTTACTCAATTTATTTTACACCACGTCAACGCACGCTCCACTCTCTGCCACTGCTGTCATCTTCCCCTTCCATGTGCTTAGCTCCCTGAAGCCCTGGGCTTGCAGCACCAGACACTGCAGAGGATGATGAGGGCCCAGTGTTTTTCTAAGAAGTATAGTCATAGATTTGAGGTCTGAAGATAAAATTAATTCCATGAGAAGTTTTAGATGTTAGGAGCTTTGGACTAAGATCAGATGACTCTGACATGCCTGATAATTTGTTTTATATCATCTCTAGGTACTAAGCATTTTTTTTTTTTTTTGTGGGTTGAAGTACCTTCTTTCCTACTAGTTCAGACCCTCTGATGTAAATCCTGATCTGCTCTCAGTTTGTTCTTGCTAATCATGAATTTTTGGAACAATACAAAGACATTTGTATTTTTAGCACACAATGTGTCTTTTCCATCTGCAAAACACTTATTTAAGCTACTTCCCTCTCCTATTGGGTAAGCTATTTTATTATTCTCAATTGATTAGATGGATTTATTACCATATTCTTATAAAAGTATGAGGTGATATTAGATGATACTATGAGATGACTTCTGCCTTCATAAAACAGACCAAAGAAATAGAATATTATAAACAGAATAAGAACTTTTACACTTCTAGCACTTGTCATCACTGGTACAAAAGACTTCTGAACAATTTATCAGTTTAAGAAACTATTCCTCATAAACAAGGCTTTCCATTCCCACTGTAGACAACAGATGCTGAATACAGTACAGTGCTGGAACAGGGCGTAATTTTGAACTCTGTAGTGGCCACCTCCAAGAAGAGTGTAAGAGAACACGTATAATTAAAAGGAGGAGAACAGGGGAAGAGCCAGGCAGCAGAGGCGCAATGTACCCCAGAGGGTAAGCTGGTCACAACTCGGCTAATCAACAGTCTAACCTATCTCCTGCTAAGCTGACATTGCGTTTCAGTTGATAATGCAACTTCTCAGCACCACTGTGTTTCAGAACAAGTTGTACTTGGCAGACTGCCATGGTGCTGAGTGATCCCTCTCCTGTGGGATTCCAGAGCTTCCACAAACACAACAGGTCACTTTCCACTAATGTGACATAAAAGAAAGAGATTGAAAATGTCAGTGTTGACATTGGCTGCCTGCTGAAATCAGTATGCAGAACCAAGCTCTGTTTACAATGCCAAAGTTAAAGGGAAATCACAGAGCTCTCTCTTCCCCCAGCCGCCTTCACCTCTCCCACACACAGACACCCCACCACGCTCAACAGCTGGCTGGAGGCTGAAAAGAATGGCCACAAAGCGATGAATCTGAATCATTTTTAATGATCACACATTTAGCTTTAGGATGATAATGGCTGAATACCGACTGCTGTCTCGCCACGCTGCCTGGGATAACCAACCCTACCTGCGGTATGGGCAGGAGTGCACAAACATCTAGCAACACACGCTGTAGGTGTTTCTCTCGGCCTACCTACCGTCAGTGAAAATACCCCCGTAACATTTTGTACATTTGAAGGATTTATGCTTTTCTGTAAAGTATTCAGAAAATGTAATGTACCATCATTTTGGCTGCGAATGAGTACTGCACAGATTGCTTTGTAGGTTCGTGTACAGTAGGAAATGCCTTTTTCTTAACCATTTGGTTTAGTAATGCACTTAAAGATACTTAAGTAAATGTTGGAGAAATGCTTTTTGTCTTTTCAGATCAGATCAATTTCAATGTCACTTTCAGATCACACAGGCAATACACTCAGAACTTAAGTCTATTAAGTATGAATGAGTAGAATGGCATATAAATAAACTGATGACCTGCAGAAAATAACTAGTTTTTCATGTTAGCAAATGTGATCGCAGAACTAGAAGATAAAAATGCTTCAGAATGTAATCCATCCATGTTACTATTGATATGTCACGTATTATGTTTCAGAAGAGGATATGTCAAAATTACAGGGGACTACTGATGTAGCTCCAGCAGCCTTACAGCTCTCGAGGTTTCTCTCCCAAAGGTGTCCTGTGTTCACGCCCAGGAGAGGACATTCTTTTAAAAAATCAGGAGTACTAGATTAATTCACAGAATTGCAGGTATAACCCATGGTGTCCAGGAAAGAGTAAAAATTTAAATCAGGATGGTTTTGCTTCCTAAACAGACTTTTGAAACAACAAAAGCCTCAGTGGGCCATTCAGTAAAGAACAGCACTGTATCAATGCCAATAATATTTTGATCATGCACCACCTTCTATCCCATTATTTTTACAATAATGAGCAAATGAACTGTGAAAAGATGCAGGAAAACATCGAGAGAGAACATTGGGTAGTCAGTCAGCTCTTCTTTAGTTTTAAAAAGTCTCATGTATGTCATGCTTCTGTAGTCTAGTTGTATGGCACTGGCATAAACCGGCTTGCCACTCACTGCCTGTGTCCTTTATTTGTAACCACGTGTGTTAGACTGGAGCTGGCTGCTTACCAATTTCCCTACCTCCATGGATTATCTCCTCTATTTTGATACACTTTCTGAAGCACTAAGGCAACTGAATATTGAAAGAAAACTAGAGTCTTTTTTTTCAATCCTTGCAGTAAACGTAGGAATTTAGCTAGTCAAAATTTCTCCGATTGTGGAAATGGGATTCCAACTCAATCAATATTTAATCACTATCATTTTTATTTTGGAAACAGCAATAGAAACCTGTATCAGGCATTTTTAACAGAACATTGGTCTTAAAAATCCTGCCGCTTTCTTCTGATGTCAAGTTTTGTTTAATAAAGGTATTATTAATTTGTATGCTTTCAAGATTATACTATATACTATTCCTTGACCCTCTTACCATATCTTCACAATCTTACCAATTCTTTACCAAATGTAAAGAATTAGATAGATTCTCCCTGGCGCTTGCAATTCTTCATCTTGACCCTGTGAAAAAGTGCTCTAGTACCCAGGTTCAATCCACAACTGAAAATTATACTCATGTTAATGTATGTTCTTAACACACAGTAAGGCTAAAATTTGACTCTCAATCACTTTTGAATATCCTATTACATTGGCCTGACCTAATTTGTTTCATAAATATGAAACATTAGAGAAAAAAAAAAAGGATTAGCTGAAGTTCTCTCATTTATTATACTTTAATTACTACTACTGCAATAGCTTGAGCCAGTTTTCCTCTGTGGATTTAACAACGGAAAGTTTGAGTAGTACTTCTTTTCCAAATTCTAGTCTAATTCCCCCCAGTCCAAGAAACTGAAATCTCCAAAAGGCCCTGTCTTTCACAAATATGTGAAGCCTACTCAAGAGGTGAATAAATAATCAGGTGGCTAAACTGCCCTGAGCTACATAACTCTTATAGCTACAAAAGCCACTGTGAAAACTGATTGTTGATCCTCCTCTATCCTTTAACTACTTAATCACTCAAGTGAGGATCTTCCCTCCTAACCTCTGAGTTCAATAGGAGCCTTTGATAAGTGTGATTTTTTTATTTGGCTTTTACCAGTACAAGTAGACTGTATCGTGTTTTTTTCTCATTCACCTGCTCAGTGACTTCTTTAAAGATTCCAACAGAGTTGTGACAAAAGTTGGGTTGACATTTCCTGAATATATAATATTTATTTCTGTGTGAACTTACTCCACTCTTTAAGAAGTTTCTGCGAATTTGCGAGGTACAGTTTTCAACACAGCAGGATTATTCTCCTAGGAGAGAAATACTCTGCAAACTTTCTCTTGCCTATCAGAAAGACAGATTTCCAAGACAGACTCATTTAGCCATAACTCCTGCACATCATTTTAGCAGCTGGGATCTTGCACAAGTCAGTACACTGCACTTGACTGTTAGGTGGCTGACCAGAGAACTTCCAAAATGCCGTTATTAGTTTACAAAAAGCAATTCTAGCGAGTGAAGTCAGACTACAGGAAGTCATTCAGGGGAAGAGAATTCAATAGAAAATCTTAGAAAAAGCTTAACATGAACACACATTAAGTTAGACTATTTTCTATGTTTTATTACCCTATTTTGCTCAGTTACAAGGCACGTAGTTTAACAACATCAGAGTGGTGTCAAAAGGACAGGGTATCTCCAACCTGCAGGCTGAAATGTATCATGGAAATATTCGAACTTGTTTTATAGGGTTAGCAAAGGTGCCAAACGCAGCCTCGCTGGGGTGTCAGGGAAGCCAGTTAGGCAATTTACCAAACAGAACCCTACCCTTGTTTAAGATGACTCAAATCAGCCATTATAACAATAACTCTGGAATGCTGGGCAGTTTACAATGGAACTATCATGGGTTTTATCTAATAACAGCATATTAATACTTAATTAAGATTTTCTGAAACCCCAGATTTGCCCACAGTACAATGTAGGGCACTGCAGAACAGCTTGCCACTACCTATGCTATACTTGAGCTGGAGGTTATAGGGAACGTTTACTCAGCACAACGTTGGGCTAAGTAGCTGCACAGCTCTTTTACCAGGGGCTGTTAACCTAGTAATTCTGAGTGAGTGCTCTGTGAATGCAGCTGTACTGCTTTTAGGACCTGAGCTATCTCTGCACTGCAGAGCACCAGGTAAACATTCTTGAGACCCTCTGTTTACTCACAGATCAGGCACAGCAAGCGAACAACCATGTTACCTTCTCAGATCACCCTCCTAATAGACCCTCAGGTCTTCCAGAGGAACTATTTCTGTAAGAAGGCAGATCAAGGTTTTAAACCCAGGCAGTTTTAGGCTTCTCTGTTGAGACTACTACCTGTTTTTTTCAGCAAAGCCAAGCAGTGATGTGTACAGCTGAGGGGCAAACTAATGCTGCAGCTAAACCTACATGCTGCTGGCTTATGCCAAAAAATGTTAGTGTCCCTGCCTGTCAGCTCCTGCCCCCACATTCCCAATCACTTTTTTGTCATGGAATAGCCTAAAAGTTTTGACAACCTATCTCCAAATTCCTGCTATAGAAATTAAACTGTTTGTTTGTGTCTTACAACTCCAGTACTTAGGACATAGAGAGTCTTGCTCAATCTCTGCTGCTATACCAACAGAGAATCTTCTGGCCACCAATTCCATGAAACCAAAGGCTAGCCTTGCTTGACAAATACATATTTCTTTTATTTTGACCAGATATTACAATGGCCTCTTTTGCTGAAAAAAAAAATGCTTATCATGCACTCTCAGTTCTCTATTCCTGATTCCTTTCCCATAACACATCTTCCCAAGGTTAATATCACACCGTGATTATACGTAGAGAATTGCATAGGGACCAGAAGAGAATATAAACAGAAGACAAAGTGCATATACAGCAAAACAGTATTTTAAAATAAGCTTTGCTTCTTCATTTTTAGAGACATCTTACAGGGTTGTTAACAACAGTTTACTATTTGTAGAAGAAGGATTTTCTTACTGAGCAGAATCATCAGGAGTAGCTCAAAGCAGAAAGTTGGGAAAGATAACTGAAAGGAACATTACACCTTGCCAAGACCCTACAAGATGAATATTAAAAAAAAAAAAAAGTACACTGGGATTATGGACCTAGTGGAGTTCAAACCTCGATACAGAACTGAATACAAGGTGTTTTTTCCATAAATCATATTTCTAGAATAAAAGTGTAAGGAACCACAGAACCGTCCAGCCCTTGGAGTGCACTGCATTTTTGCCTTGCAGCAAACAGCCATGAGGCATTGAGCAACACGATTGCTACTTTAGCTGTGGTGGGACATCACAGACAAACAAAAGGTTGTTAGTGCTCCTGTTCCTTAAATCTCAGCCTGCACTTGTAAGATGGTCTTGGTTTTTTATTTTCTCTCAAGCCTAACTCAGATAATCTTTTATCCTTGATTCAGTAGGATGTCTTTACTGAAAAAGAGCAAACGGCATTTCTGTCAGCTAGGAATTCAAGTCAGACCTACACTTTAATTTTTGACAACTTTCCTTTCTATTCAACAACAACACAGACTCCTACACAGATCTGTCTTAAGAGAAACTAAAAAGATCTTCTGTTGGGTCTTGCAGTCAGGTTTCGGTAACAAATAAAAATACAGCACATTCCGTACGGAAGTATTGATATGAATCATCCTATTGAAGAAAAGGTGTATTAGAAGTGAATGAATCATGGTTTGCTCTGTGCGGTTCTCCAGTACATTGTAAGTACAAGTATTATTCATCTAGATGTGTAGCAACTTCACTAGAACACTCTTCTGAAGTATTTAAGCCATAGACACATTTTCCTTCTGGAGTTTACTACTACCTCACTCTGTGAACAAATACTCCACTCTGTACATACTGGTACAAACAAAATCACTGTAAGCAAAACAGCCCATCTAGTATTACCACGTGCGTGTATCCTTCTTCTCCTGGTAGTCTGCCCACACAGACCGAAAGCACTCAATCACATCTATCTTGGAAACTACACATTACTAACCCTGGGTAACATTTAGATGGGAGGTCACAAAATACAGAATCACAGCTGCTGTAGAACAAAGAATTGCGACTGACAATTCAATAAATGTTAGGCCTCATATATCAAAAGGTTGACTTTACTTAGTCCTACTGTGCTAAATTGACACGGAAATAAAAGGAAACAAGAATTCTGAATTGCCATGCTCTAGAAATGTAATAATTTCACAGATGAATGTTATCTTCCATTTATAGAAAAGAGAGGCAAGAAAATAAAAAACATCAGGATCATTTTTTTTCCTCCTTTGTGATTTCAATTTCATGCTGAACAAATCTATCAAATCTATACAGTTTAGTTCTCAAAAATGAAAATACACAGTGTTAACAGTTTAGCTACAAGTAAAGATATACCTTCAGCAAAGAAACAAGGAAGAAGTATTTCAAGAAACACATGTAACATTTTCTTAACCTAAACCAGTGCTATTTACAGTTAATTACAAAAAGTAGTCTACTGAAATACAGCTAAAAACGCCTGCAACTGAATTTAGCCTAAAGGTTTTCATTGTAAACTCTGTTTGCCTCTGTAATAGGATAAATGACATCTTAAAAGTTACTAACTTGTATGAAAAGGTAAATGATCATAACCTGCCAACAGGATGGAGAAGGGACAATAGTATATCATTGTAATTAGGGACTTGCATCTGCCTTCTGCAAAAACAAAAGTCTATTTTTTCCCTTAGAGTAGATATGGATATTTTGTATTTTAGTAATTATAAGCATCTCAATATGTTTTTTTTTCATTCCAGTTACTGAATGCAAAATAAATACAGCATTTAAAATACCAATGTTTTCCATCAACGGACAGTATTATTATCAGTTCAGTATTAGGCAAACAGTGCTTTGATACAGCTTACAGACTGCTGGAAAACTAACTGGCAATAAAATGCATTTAAAAGATTTTGGAGGGACTGATCCTATAAGCATGTCTGAGCCAAGCACAGCATCTCTGGGAACTCAGTCCACTTCACAAGGTGTAAGTAAGTGCCATGTTCTCTATATGTCTATAGTAGGTGAGATGGGATGTCCTTAACTGGACACAAGCATGCCCTCTTAAAATTAGGCTTGACCCTATTTGTCCAGTATCTAAAAGTAAATTAGAAATCAAGACTCTTTAACTTTTTAGTTTAATTATTTATATTGCTCTTATTTCAGCTTACAGTTTAGTTTATATCGATTTTAGCTGATCTTTTAACTATTCATATTTGTTTTCTACAGATTAGAAAACCATTCAGTTGCAGCTTCGCCTGAATAAAAACTGTCCCAGAAATCTAACAATGGCATTCATGTGCATTCTTAACATATTTTCACAATTCAGAACCTTCTGCCAATCTTTTATAAAATTATTTCTATGTATAGAAGCATATGCATCACCAACACTAGATTGTGTATTCTGGACCTTTAACTGACAAATGACTGAAGAGGCTTTGCCCCTAACAGCACAAAATAATCCATTTGCCTTTTGCTCTAACGCACTGTAGTCACAAGCACTGCAGGGCTGTAAGACATTATTACCAACATATTGAGAGATCTTGAGTCACATGTGAACAGTTTGGGTGTGGCTCCACATCAAACCTACATCACTGGACTCGCAACAAAAAAAAGTAGGTATTTCAAATACTCTACTAAAGGGACTTCTTGACCGTCTTGGGAGTGAGCTGCATCCTTACTCAGCTCCATCCCACTGTGAAGCAATATAACCTCTAAGAGCTGTTGTTATTTCCGTTCTCTGGGGCATCTCTTTTACAGCTTTATCTTTGTGTTATACAGGTAGTGGAGATGGGTCTCATGTAGATACAGATATTACACAAGAGCTGCCTTGGTGTAAATGTGTAGTTTTCAGTTTATAAAAAAGAGACTTTTTTTTTTCTTCACAGAACTTATGTTTCTAGATTCACTTGCTCTTGCAAATTCTCAAGTACTTGACAAAGTCACAGGAAGCAGTCAACTTCTGGAGAGCACTACTGTTGTTCTGTGATCAGAGCTGGCTGCATTCCAGCCCCATCTATCAACTCATGAACTCAGTGCCCCTCTGTTATTCTTATGAAACCTTGTTGTGTGTGAGTCAAAAGCTTATGATTCTCTTAAATAGTAAACTTCTAGAGTCTTGTTCTTGGCTGTCAGCTAATCATCTGTGAGCTCCCTGCAAATATTTAAAAAACAAGCCAGAACAGTTGTGTTGACTCAACAGTGCCCTATACCACCTTTCAGTCAGGTAATGTACACAAGAGGAGTCTCTCTCACTAAAGACACTGCCAAAAGGCCAAATTCTTGCCCTTTCTGGCAATCCAGAATAGCTCTGTCAGATGCTTTAAAATTTGGAGAAATTTATTAAATCTTTCACACTCTTACTTGCTTCCACTTGTACAGGCAGGCTCCCCGGGCACCCTTTATTCCCTTCAAATGAAATCCTAAACACACAGGAACACAGAAGAGCAAAGGCCACTTTTACCAAAAACTCTACTATCTTTCATTTTTGTGATTCTAAATAGCTAAGCCCTCTTTAAAATGTTACTTCCACTAATTTAATCTGAGTATTTCCCATGCATCGTTTGCACATAGGCACAGACATTTCAATTTGTACACAGACCATAGACAATTCTTCTAGCATTCGACAGAGTTAACAGGAAGCCCCAAAATTTATCAACAGCTATGGAAATAAAGTGCCTGAATTTCTTGCATGAAAATTTAGACAAGCAAAATCAGTCAAGACTGCATATAAACATCCATAGTTTTAAAAACTTTTAGAAGCAGCATGTGCAAATATAGTTCTTACCAGAGGTTCAATAGGGTTTGTGTTCCCTGCCATATTTAGAATCAAAAAGTTACAGTCTTTGTCACCCGTTCTTTAATTTTGAGAGAATTTACATCAGAGTTTTAGCAACACAATTTTAGGCATCACCAGCTTTCAATTCTTTGACATCCTAACCCGCTGTAACTTGTCAAACAGTATTTGGAAATATTTCCTGTAACATTAATCACGAAATCATTTCACAAATATGACTCTAGAAAAAGAGCACAGTATTGTATTTGCGTGAAGGCAACAAAGTTCAGGGATAAGGCAGGTGACAAAATTGACAGAAGCATCAAATTTCAAGACACAAAAAATGTAAAACCTTTCTATCTTTATTCAGTGGTCTTACTTTCTATGAAGCTGCTCTAGATTTATTATGCAGCTAAGAATAGAGTTAGTCTCAGGAAACGGGAATGAAGTACGCTTATAGTCTCTGACATACTAGAAGTAATTTTTTTGCAGTGAGAGCCCAATTTTGCCTCCCTTCTTGCTCTTAGAACTGTAAGATAGAATCTTCTTTCCACAGCTTACAGAAGGAAGATTAACCAACATGCACAAACACACGACGCAGCCCTAGCCTCCCATTTTCAACTGCACCCACACCCAAAGTAGCAGTGCTTGTGCCACTCAGTGTCAGTCCACTCAGCAGTGTATCTGGTGGATTATATATTTTTATAATGCACTGTAGACACAAGGAGTGTGTGAATAGGAAAAATATGAATTTTAATTTACAATTGGATAAAAAAAACCCAAACACGTTTACCTAAGAAATGTAATATTTGCTTACAAGAAGTTTGAGAATGAATGCATTTAAACACGTATTTTAGCTCTGCCCATGTAAATGTGACAAGCCTTCAGCAGTCGTCTTTGTTATCTGTACTTATTCATTACTCCAACACAGAAGTACTTAAAAAATATCATGATGACAGGATGTTGTTGCAGAATACTATCCAGTATTTACTTGAAAACTAATCTCTGTCAGCTCTCCCATGAAACAGAAGAAGTAAGATTTTCTATGAATAAATCCCACCCAGTCAAAGTAACACTTCTACCGTATAACAACTTCCTTCACTCCAAAAACTTGGAAACAAAGCAAAACCTCTCTAAAAATACTATTTTGCTTTTGCCACATCAGTAAGCAGAGGCAAAGACGGTTTAAGTGATCTATGTGCAGATATAATCCAGCAACCCATTATATCACATTATCTTTCCCGAAAGCACCTAAGGAGTCAGGAAATGATACCCAATTGCAGATATGTATGTCATAATATTCCCAAAAGATATTATGAAACACTGTTCTGTTTTTTAAATCTTCAGATTTACGATCAATAATAACATTAATTAACTTCATTAATGACATTTAAATCTTATTGCCACATACCAATAAACTATTTTGCAGACCTTTAAAGTATATGTTATAGTTTCTTTCGGCTCTTCTATTAAGTGTAACACCGGTTCATAAAGATGTGATTGATTTCCAGAGATAGTAGCTTTGCTGGATCTCAGACAACTACAAAGGAGTGAAAATATAACAACTGCAAAAATGGTTAATTATACGCTACGTTACATGCATCATCTTTTGAGTTACTCACATTGACGGGAAACACAGCAGAGAATATGACAAACACTGTATACAGGATGTAAACAGTATTATCTTTACAGAAATATTAATGACCTCTTCTTTGAGGGGTCTGCTTTGATTTCCTCTGAAGGGAATGATAACTCAAGATAGAGAAATGTGACGACACGGGGGGATGTTTCTCAACCACGTAGAAACAGGAGTTCTCTGGAAGAAGATAAAGGGATTTTGCCTTAATCAACAGAAACAAAATAAACACGGATAAAGGAAGAGATTTTATACTGAAAATTTCCATGCAATTTTTATTTTCCAAAGTTTCAGAAATTTCCCTTTTATCTTTAGCAATCTCAATGTTATTTGAAGTTTTTGTGTCCCAGATTTGTCTCTGTCTTTTTTTGTTTGAATGGTTAGGTTGGTAGCTACATCAATGACAAAGCTAACCATCAACAGGAATTAAATCCTCCGGATTTCAAAGAAGCTTTGGAAAACCAAGAAGAATCAAATTAAATCTAATAAAAACAAGAGTAATTTCTGGACTACAATGTGGTTCTGAAACTGTGTAGCAACAAAGGTGAATTTAACATCACATTCTAATTCTCAGACTCAGAGTAAATTTTATTTCAGGAAGAAAGTGATTTCAAAAGTGCAGTGACTATACTCCCCATGAAAAGGTCTCTCGTTCCTGTATTATTACCTAATGTACTAACAGACTTCAAACAATTTTTTGATTGATTCTGTTCAAACACCATCAAATTCTTCAGCCTTGACATTAATAGAATTTTTCCTTTTATTTTTATCTTCCCATCTCAAATTTCTAGAATTCCTCATTTTCGGTTCATTCGAAGTGTTATTTCTGGTGTTTATATTTGTATTGTATATATGATACAAAGAACATTTAGGTGCCTTTTTTTCCTCATTTTCCTTTCATCAGTCTTCCTCTTAATTTTTTTACAAGTGAAAAACTTGGGAGCAACAAAGAAACAAGACAGAGAAACTGCAATGATGACCATACCCTCCTACTGACTCATGCTGAAGATAAAAGTATTGAGCGAATAACAGTAACAACTACAGCATATTTATATTACCTTAAAACTAGATCCCGTTGTCAAATTTTGCACGTTTTCTATTGTCATGTGGATATTAATACAAAGTCAAGATAGAAAGCTTTGCTAAATGCAATGCCACAGACCGTGGATCCAAACTGAAGCCTAACCACAGAATGAATGTGGGATCCACTTCTAAGAGCAGGACTGTTTCCTTACCACCATCACAGGCATGACTTCAGGCCTGACTCAGCAGGAATGATGAAACCTATTAAACCACTGACATCCTTTCTCGTAAGACGATGAATTTTTCTTACACATCTCCCTTTCAAGTACAGACGAGGACCAATTCTACTTAGTTCTGAGATATTACATGATCCTACCTCAAACACAAAAGCATTTAAACTAACATACTTATTAGCTTGCTGAATGTTAAAGTGATCAACATGTTACCTCTTGCTAATTTGGTGACTCAAAGAACAAGACATTTGGCATTGCTCATTTCTGGAGTTTTGTTAGATTTTATTTACTTTTTTTCACTATTGCAGCAATTGTAACCTATATGGAATGAGACACTGAGATACTATTTCTATAAAAAACTTTTTCAATATCTAAATATATGTATTTTAGTTACAGAGATGTAGTACTACAGGTGTAACAAACCAAATCACCTCCAGTCCTGTAATATACTCAATGCTACAGCTGATTATCTAATGACTAAATCTGTTCTTTCCATATTTAATGTGCAGATCATTAACTTCAGGTCTGCTTCTCTACATTTGCACTAGCGCCACTGAAAGACAGATCTGCTCCTGTAACTTGGAGGTGGCAGAAGCAACCACTCATCCATTTCAGAAGAGATTCTGGCTCAACTTGTACTGATATTTACCCTTAAGATAGTAGCATAAAGACAGAGGATCATAATTTTTAAATAGAGATCTGCTGAATAAAGTATGATTAATGTTACTGTTTAGTTTAATTATTTATTTGATCTTAGAATGTGAAGGACTAATAAAGGGTGGCTAGAATATGTCAAGAACAGGCAAAACAGTAAAGATCTCCCTTACCTCTCCCTCACACATCCTGATGCCACCAGTTCCAGTTTTATTCTTCCAGTTCCAATTTGCTACTATACAAATGATTACTCCCACTCTCTTTATGTGTGGCATTCTTAATGGCTAAGAAAATATTTTCACACTCTTTTTTTCATTCTTTCTTTCTTCATTCTCCCTTATCGTCTCAGATTCCACTTCAATAGTCTCCTAGAGATTTTAAACTACCCTGGATATCAGCAACACTTTGATGTTAAATAGTGTTACCAAGGTCATTCTGACAGAAGGACCGGCAGTAATGTTTGTTTTGAAGCCCAGTGCTCTGTTTAAATCTGTTTATTTCTGTACTAAGTCTAGGCACTTTGAACTGTCTCGATGACTCAGAGCAAAGTTGCAAAGCCTCACTCAGTTCTACAAAGAGATTAGTCACTTTGTTTTTTTGCACTGAGCTCCTCTGAGTCAGCTTCAAATTGTTGTGCATATTGTACCTGGGTACATCTTCAAGTGGTACAGGTAACGTCAGGGCAAATTGCTGAACTTAATTCTCTAGCTATTTCAGAGATTAAAAATTTTGACATCAAAAAGTTTACTTTATTTTTTGTCCTTTCAGTCACTGGAAATATTTCCTGTGCATTTCAATTTCAGCAAAGCTGAGCGCTATGTGTTCACAAAGAGGCCAGCTCCTTTACTTGACTGTACGCTGTGATTCTAAGTGTACTATGATTCTAAACAAGTGACTCACTTGTATGGACTTGTTTTGTATTGATTGTCTGGGCTGCATCTTTTCTTTTACTGGATGTGCATATATTTGTAGTGTGTATAAATACATCTGTGATTGTATGTGTGTGAACCCATACTGTTAATTTCATTAAGACTGGAGTTGACATGGTATATTCTTTATCCTGTACACCGCATATCATCTAAATACAATTCACACCATTTACACTGTACATCAAAACGCAGTCTATTTGCAACACAGAGTGTGAAAATGAAGTGTATTACTATTGTATAAATATTTTTACATCTATAAATGTAAACTCCAGAAATTCAATAGAAATATAGTAACCCAAACTGTCCCTCTAGCCAACCTAAAAGTAGTGAACTTCAGAGAAGAAAGGGGAAGGAAGATGACCCGATCTGCTTGTCAGTTATGACAAATCAGCGTTGCTCTAAGGCCTTTTTGAGTTATTTCCACCTGTCTGAGGGGTGTCTAACAGCGGGTCAGTTACCTTTTCACAGTGGCCCTCCTTACTTGTTTCTCTTTTCTTCAAACCATTTGACACATCCTGCTGTTTTACCAGGCACTCAGATGGCTTTGCAACACCTTCTAATGACAGCATATTAAAGAACAAGCAAGTGTTCATGTCTCGATCCAAACTGAAATACTAATGTCACTAAATTATTCTCATGAGAAATGTTGTGGCTATTTACTTATATTTCATTTATGTTCTAGAGAAAGTATTATGGCCAACACCCCTCAAATATGTCATCACCGTGTGAAGAAATCACATCAAGTATGACTTTTTCTGCTTACTTCCTTGCCATCTGTTTATATGCTGACTTATGTAACAACTATTAACTATTTATTATCAAATTAACAATAGGCATTAAAATACGTAAATAATAAACACAGGGGTATTATCTGTTGCACTTGTTCATTCTTTAAACTTACTTAGGTCATTTACATACCTATCCCTGGTTTTTTTTCTGTAACTACCCATCTAAGTGACCAACAAAAATAGTAATGAATTCCAGAAACTTAATTGGGATGATCTATTTGTAAAACTGTGTGAAATATAGTTTCATGACATCACACAACGCTTTTATATTGAAGGTATTAGCATCCAATGCCATGTTCACTTTGCAAGTTTCAAAAATCACTGAGATTTGGAACATGAACACTTTAGAATCTCATTTAAGAAGCGAAAGCAGAATCTTAGGCAAGATTTTAAAATCTTCTGAATGTTATTCCTTTATCAGCTGCCTGGAGATGAGAAATACATACCTCACACCTTTTATCTTCAGGAGTTTTAGGAGAGAAACTTGGGTAAGTTTTTAATAAAAAAAAAAAGAAAGAGTACTTTATTTTAAAATATATCCTATGTCTTTATGAAAAAAAAAGAGAGGTAAACCTGTTATAATCTAGTATGAAATGTAATCTAGAGACCCACTCTTCATACTGTCGTTAAGGTCATTATGCTGCATATTGTACAACTACACAGAAATATCACAACACTACCAACAGTACTAAGTAATAGAATATTCAATTACTGAAAGCACAGTACTAAGGGAAGCCCTGAAAAGCATTAAGTGATTGGTTTTGCACTGATACAACATATTTATACACACACTTTTCTCTCCTGTCTTCCAACTTACATCAAGCCATGGGTATGGGGGAAAATTACCCTGTTCTCCGAGATGCATCAGTATCAGGAAGTGCTGAGTTAATCTATACTGGAGTTTAAATATAATTACAATATAAACCAAATCATATAAATGATGTCACAATTACCTAAAAAGGCACTATAGATAATACCTCTACTCAGAACTCTATAAAGCCATGGAAGCACACTAACACTTGTCCATTGGCCACACGGTCCGCTAGTCGTACATCAGGTTTATCCATTTCAGCTTCTTACCATAAGGGTGTTTCTTCGAGAATGTCTGTTAGGTTCCTAAAAACCACAGGTACATCAGAATTTTTATAATTATGGTAATTTATTGTTCAGTCTAGTCTTAACTTTTTTATAAAGTGATGGAAGTAAAGTTTGGCAAGCATAAAAGATTAACAAGACCACTAGAAAAACCCTGACGACTGAATATTAGGAGATAGAGCAAATACTCACTGACAATCTCCTGTTGTTCCAATTTATTGCAACATATTTTTTTTTCCTAGATTTATTATAAACTATTCTCTCTGGTAAAAAAGTTTAGTTGTTGTGAAAACTCTTGTGAATCTGTGAAAGCTCTTTCTGAAGAACAAACGTAGGTGTAAGGATCATACAGAATGGAATTTCAAGTTACATACTTAAAATTAGATTGCACAATCTATATTTGTGTTGGTGAGCAGCTGCTTACCCAAGCAGTCCTACAGGCTAAACTGCACAAATTGATACTTCCTCATGCATTTCTTCCTGTATTGATGGGTGCACAATTTGTTCCTTAAGTACACATTTCAGGTAAAATCTTCTTAAGATTTCACTATAAAAGTATAGATGCCTAACACTGAAGTGACCAATTTCATCATACGCTATCCTATCTACTTTAGATTTTCCTCCTTCATAAACCAAGAAAGAAAATAAATACTATTCACTGTCCAGCTTCACATAGTATTACTGTTGCTACCAAATTAGGAATTCTAAATGCTTAATTCTTAGTAGGTTACCAGAATCATTAACCTCTTTACTGATTAAGAACCACAGACCATTGCATTGCTAGCTGATCTAATAGCAACAAATGAATCCTCTAACCTCAATTATTTACAGATAAATCACTGTTCATCTGTAAAATCTGATGACTGAGTCTAATAAAAGTCATTGCAGAGTTGATCAGTTGACTATTTACTTATGTTATTCTCAAATTCTCAAATTTAACACACTGGAAATAGTTATTTTTGTTGGTTTGCATGTGAGTACAATCCATTTTTTGGAAAAAAAAAAAAAAACACAACCAAAAAAAACAACAAACTAAAACCCCCCAAACCCCCAGTAACTTGGATTTTTTTAATCATATTTCACTTGGTCATTATTAGTCTTTCCAAAGCTACCTGGAATCAAATTCAAGTGGTACTTTTCAAGCTATGCAGGTGTTGCTGATTCTCTCACTGCAACAGATTTGCTTCCTATAGAATGAAAAGTGAGTGTCCAAGGAACAAGCATTACGTTCAGACCTGACAAGAGAGTACTGTGTCCCACCTACCTACAAATGAACAGTAAAACGTACTTAACACACTAGGCATCTGATGCTCAGAAAGTTCTGCACAGAAGTTGTAAGGTGTCCTTGCATTCTACGGTGTCACCACACCCATCCTTCTGGTGAGTCCTACACTAAGAGCACTATATTAATGAGCAAATCTCAAAGAGATATTATTTCCTTTCACAAGCTAGTGAAGAAGTTGGAGGAAATCGGGTTGGAAGTAAACACAACCATCGTTTTGCTCCCTTCCGCGTCAGCAAAGAGCTGACTGGACATGAGAGGGAATATGCCTCATCTGGCAACGGGCTGATAGCACACTCCCCGCTTGTGCAATGCTACAGCTCAGGGGAAATGTGATTCAGAGGACTGTCTCTGAGTCATAATTTCTCTCTGAGCTCCTTCTGAACTGGGAAGGCTTCATGTTGTCCCATGCTTGGAACCACAAGCAAGGATTCCATCTTACCCTGCGGTCTGAAATGTGTCACGGAGTTCTAAGGGACCAACTTTGTGAGGGGCACCAACAGATGTTATCTTCTACTGAGCATTAGTTTACAATAATTAAACGAGGGCAATATATTTTTACGACATCACTGATGCCTTTAAGCAGTACAAGCGCCCATTTAGTACTGGTGTTTCCTATAACGTCTGTGTTCTCCTGTTGCACGTGTAAGATCACTTCCTATCTGCAGAATACAGATCCCTGACACCGACGGGAAGGCGGGGCGTTCGCTACCGGTACTTTACAGCACAGGCTCTCGGAGCGGCGTGGAGCGGCAGGGCCCGGTGCCCCGCCGGAGAGGACACCGGCAGGAGGCGGCGGCTAACGCGAGAGCCGGGGGCGAGACCTGAGTGGATTCTCACACTGTTCCCCTGCTCCAGTGCGGGGTACCTCCCGCGGGAGACGGTCCTCCGCAAACTTCTTCAGCATGGGTCCTTCCCGTGGGCTAGTTCTTCGCGAACTGCTTGCTCCAGTGGGGGTACTTTCCGTGGGGCGCAGTCCTTCAGGAGCAGACGGCTCCGGTGCGGGTCCCCCACCGGGTCACAAGTGCTGCCAGCAAACCTGCTCCAGGCTCCTGTCTGCACGGGTCCAAGTCCTGCCAGAGCCTGCTCCAGCGCAGGCTCCCCATGGGGTCACGGCTTCCTTCAGGCATCCACCTGCTCTGGTGTGGGGTCCTCCACGGGCTGCGGGTGAGATCTGCTTCTCTGCTGAGGGCACAAAGTCCATAGCGTAGGGATTTCCAGGCTTTTACTTAATCCTAACTTTAATTTGGCCCTGTGGATTGAGGTTCTGTAGCAGCTGCAGTGCATTGTGGATGTTTCTGCATTACCCAGAAAGCCGTAGAGCAGATTTGGAGGGCAAAAAGTTGGTGTTGAAGACTTGATGTCCACTCCACGCATTTCACAGTTTCCCTGATGGTAGTTTTAGGCCGGTTCAATGAACACCTAATCCATCACCACGCTGCTGTACCACAGCTTTTAGTCCCACTTCTTCTGAAGGGAATTCAGCTAGTGGGTTCCAAGCCTGCTACACTTTACAAATCAAAGCAGGTGGGTAGGGACAAATGAAAATCTAATTTCAAAAGATAACTTATAATCCAAACTAAAACACTGCTGTAGATACATCCTGATTGTACTGGAATGCATCTTTTGGTAGAGATTCATCAGAAAGGAATTCAGTTTGCAGGCTCCAAGATTGTCCTCTTCAAAAGCGAATGAAAATGCTGATGCAGACACTCCCTTGGCAACCCAGGCAGAGATGACCTCCGTTCTTTGCTTCATCCTGTGCTTTCTTGCAGAGCTCTATGCAATCAGTTTATTTCTTTGTAGGCATTTGTGCTTTAGAATGGTAAGTTTTATGGAGTAGTGCCATTTACTATAACCTGTATCGTTCCCAGCTCAACAGAGAGGAGAGACATGAAACACCCCCTTACTATCCTGCATGGGCTACCTGTGTTCCTATCACAGTGTGTAAGTAAGGGACACACGTGCAAAGCCACTATCATCCTCTCCTGCAAACGTGTCCAAACGGCTCCATACAGCGAGGAACAGAGGCACTTCCAGCCTGCAGTTGCCACAGAGATTTATTGTGTGGAGATTGGAACATTACCCTAAACTGGCACTTACTCTGCAATGGAAACTGGTCACACTCGTTTAAAAAAAACCCAACCTAAGTAATAGTGAAGTTACAACGTTATTTCTTACTGACAGAGGCCTGGTATCCTCAGAACTGGATTATGCTGCCTCTGTATGACAAATGGAGGCATTTCGAAGCTGTCATTGAAAGATACTGTACGGAGAAAATACCAGCCCAATTTTTCCAACAGAAAGCTCAGACTCAGTGTAAAAAAGAAAAGAACACATAGGAGTATCAGTTTCTGGATGAAAAAGTATTCTATATGTTAGGATTTCTTATTTAAAATCTTTTTCCTCAAATTAAATGATCTTTTATGTTCTGGTAAATCATTTTCTTCAGCTCTAGTGATCATCTGTTGCTTCATTACACACCACCACAATTCCAACAAAACCTGACTCTATTCCATGGTTTTGTATCATAAAGTACAAGAAATCTAAATCAAGAGCTAGTCAATTAATAACTCTGCATTACTCTTTTTTTCTAATTCAGTTAATAATGAACCATTATAATACATGTCATTACATAACAAAGACTGATAATTCAGACATAGTTAGGAGAGTCCACAGGAATTCCTTAAAAGAAACAATATTTTGTTGTCCATGACTAGATTAAAAATTCAGTATTGTTTTGCTGTACAGATGAGATTGTCCTTTCTTTTTGGTATAAGAGAGAAAGAACTATTTCTGTCAACTAGACAATAAAAGAAAACAAAGAAGCTGAATGAAAATGACACCACATAGAACGGTGTAAGTACCAGTCAATTCATTACATGTGGCTGTGGTTAAGACAAGCACACACACACTCATTCCCTCAGACAGATATTGCTGGAGAAATTCAGGTTAAAACCAATCTGACCTCCACTGGGATTCAGGTATTGACACTCTAAGACTGGAGCTGTCATCATTAAAAACAAGTACATCAAACACACAAATGTGGTTTCCGCCCTTCTTTATGAAAACAATCCTGTCTGCTCATTATCATTAATACTTGAAATCTGGCACTAATTGCATCACCTTTTATTTCCAGTTATATAAACCGGTATCTTTAATTTCTGTTCCACTTTGCTGTTCTCCAAAGACAATCTGTGAAATTAGTGAAGAAAAGGCTGGTTGCTTTATCAGTTTCTATACCTTACTGACCTGGGCACACCGCCAAAAACTGTGTATTGTACAAGGGCACGTTTATGTTTTTTTCACTGAAGTAGTTGCCTAATATTTCACGTAATCCCAAAGCTGCCATCACTACATAACCCAAGCAGCACCTATCCATAAATAGGAGAACAGATAGGCAGAATAATCTTACTATTCATTCCTGATCCAGTGAGAAAACGTTTTGCAAATTTGAGCATATGCCTTTGAAAACCAGCACTCTGTGGTTCTTTTCACTGCATGGTGACACTATCCCCAATTATACAAAACAGTAAAGAAACCAAGCGACTGAGTATTTTCTGTAGACAATTATGTGATAGGATTAGATAGATGGTGAAAGGAGGGTAATGGAACAAGTAAACAACCGGATCTGCATTACCAGAGAGGTGCTGAGCGCCCGCAGCTCCCCCTAAATTAAATTCAGCAACTCTTTAATATGTATGCCTTTAATCTTCGTGCCTAAAAATCTTAAATTCAAATAGATACATTTTCATAAATGAGCACCAGAATAAATGCTGTGAAGGTTCTGGTATCTTATTTCAACACAGCAAGGAAGGCCTGGATGAGAGAAATGAGAGTTTGTGTAGCTCCTGCCTGGAAAACGCAAGTCTAGGGGACTCTTGACACACCCAGTGGGTTCTACGCCTTTGTAGGGATAAAGGAAGCCCTCGGGTTGGCTTTTACAACGGATTTATATAACCCTTGATATCACAACACCTGAGGTTCCTAGTCATTAACAGATTTTATCTTCAAAAACACTCTTTTGAGAAAGGGAGGAATTATTATTATTTCCATTTAATGCCTAAGGAACTGAAGGACAAGATTGAGTGAATTGCCCAGGGACGTAGGGAAACCGGCCACAAACTGCAGGACAGCTTGGAATTCCTGATCTGTGCCTTAAACAGACGGTCCTCTAGATCATGGTTAAAAAATGTCACAGTCGTTTCATTTTCTCATTTCACTGATGTACAACGAATGGAGAAGCCTCCCTGTCTGCAGAATAACCTAGTTATAACTGATTAATTTAAAACCACTATTCTACTTATTTCATGAGCTGATTTTGGCTCTTACAGAAAAAAAAAAAAAAAATCACAGTATGTCCAGGCTGAGAACAGAGCTGCTGAGGAGTTCATAAGAGCAGGCTACACCAGAGATGTAAAGATGCAATGAGTTTGGACAGTAAATATACATTATGAAGAATTACATTATTTTGTGAGCTAAGTTAAAACATAATAAAATGTTAGAAATGTATACAAATGTATAATTAGTGAATCGGTGTAACAAATAAAATGAAAAACCAGGAAGCCTACCTTTCACTTAACGTCCTTCGGCTGCAAAATACTTCTGGGATATTCTTATTCTAAACTTCTACAAAGTATTCTGGAGTTCCTTTCCTTTTTATGAACATGCCATGGATAAGACTGGGCTAGGACTGTGTTTCACTATTGTCCTGATTTCAGCTGGGATTGAGCTCATTTCTTCTCTAGCAGCTAGAACAGGGCTGTGTTCTGGATTCAGTATGGGATTTGATACGAGAAGAATGCTGATAATAAACTGATTTCTTTTTTGTCTTTTATCGGGTAATTACTCCTGTAGATGCAACTGAGGATGGGCATGATATAGGCTGGTGAAACCAGAAAAAATGAGCAATATATCATGCAACATTATGCCCCAAACCATCTACCTCTTGTGTCTTCGCTGAATTAGTAACATTGCTCTTTGTGGAATTCCACAGACACCTGCAGGAACCCATTACTTGTCCCTCAACACTTCTGCAAGCAGATGACACGTATGGCCCTTCACTTAGGTCAGCAGTACGACTACCAATCACTTAAGTACTTCATCCTATAGACATTATAGCCACTTGCGGAAACTATAATGAAAGAAGTGGTTTCAAATTTCTGGTCTTTTGCAGCGCCGGCCTCCTGCAGTCACTAGACACTCGGTAGGGTGGAAAGAGCAAATAAAAGAAACACAAAGCAAACATACCTCCAGCTCTAGGAACTACAGGTTCTTCAAGTCTAGCGAAGATCAAGAGACACAAGGAGGGGATCCTGATTTCCCTTGACAGTTGCTGGAAGACAATGCAACTACAGTTAAGGAAGCATTTCATGCTCAGGCTACATTGGTTCCTGTAAGTAAAACTGAAGCATATAAACCTAACTCTCTAGGACAGTGGGGCACTGACTGCTCAGAGTAAACTCTGGCTGTGTGCTAAACCAGTAGCCAGAGAAACAGAAAGAGAGAAACCTACACAAGTCTGTGAAAATTTTAGTAACTTGTGAAATAAAAGACAGTAAAATTAGATCCTATCCTATATCTAGACAATTATTTCAGTAATGGATGGATATCATATACTAACGGGTACTCTTACTTATTTTATAAGAGTTGCCAAAATAAAAAATTGTTACTATGGAAAATCAATTTAGAAAGTGTACGCAAATTAGAGATTAGTTTGCAGCTTGGGGAAGTACTTCCTAATAGTTCCACAGAAAACCAGGAACAATTTAAGTTTTCAGAAGGCTAAGCACTCTCCGTCAGCAAGAGAGTGCCCATCAGAAAAATCCATTTCTCTTAGCTCTGTCCGTCGCAGCTGCCCGTGGGTCTGAGCACTTGTGTCCACCGCCCCAAAACTACACGACTGAATGGTGCACACGCTGCTCTCTCAACTCCCTTGCAAAAACACTGCAAGTGCAATGTAATAGCAAAAGACTTTAAAAGTGACCAGAAAACATTGATACATTTCTTCTTACAAACAGAGACAGCTTAATTCATAGTTACTGTCAAGGAAGTCCAGAGGTCGATGACTACAAAAACCCATAACAAAACAGAAAACCCAAGCCCTTTCTTTCAAATTGTTTCCTTTCTTCCTCCCACATGCATCCTTCAGCAACCAGCTGCAATAAGCATGCAATGAACACAGTTCACCTTGCTCTATAGTTTAAGGTTTTAATATATTTAAAACTTTAAAACCATGTTAAAATTTCACGTAAAAGTACAGAAAGAAATCCAAATAATATATGGAAATGTGCAAGCAATCTCAGCTCCACCCAACTGACAGACCACATTGGAAAAAAAAATAAAATAAAACGAATATGTCTTCAAAAACCAGCTTAATTTTACCGGGGCAATCAACAACATAATGCAGCAAAATTATACAGCTATTGCACGATAGCATTGCAAGGCAGAATCAATGTCACTGGGGTGTTTGTGTATTTTCACACTAGCATGTCTGAATTTCTTCAAAATTTAAATTTAGTTTCTTCGTGTCTGTAATACTTGTTTTGGGAATAATTACATTTCAGTAGTTACAACTTATTCTCTGTATTGCCATAATACTGAGGAGCTATAATCATGGACAAGAACATACTGTGTTTAGATGCTGTAAAAAACATAAAACGAAAAAAGATTGCGGTTTAAGCACACGATGAGCAGGCAGTGAACAGATAGAGGACGAAGAAGTACAAAGAAATAATGAGGCACTAACAATCAATACGGCAAGTACAAGATCTGGCACGCCCGCTTCCCAATTGAGTTACTGGAGACTCCAAAAAATATCTTTTCCCACATCTGAGAGGCAGAATCAAAGAAAACATAGAGCTGTTTATCCAAAAATTTAACAAGTGGGTGGTGGAAGTTGGTGTCAGGGATTGGTGAGAGTTGTCATCTAAATAATGAATCATAGGTGAGGCAGACAAAGAATGACCTTGAAAGCAAATCAAGCACATTTTGTTTGAGTGACAGAGGGAGAGCTAGTAGAGAGACATATGGTCAAAATTACTGGCTAGGGAAATGGTCTTTGTAGTTGTATTACAGGGAAAAAAAAAAAATATTTTTACACTTACATGACTGATATCCACAAACTCCTAACTCGAATATACCTTTGGCAGGGGCACTTTTATTAAAAATGAAAAGGCACGAGGGACTGCATCAGTGGGCAACACCCTGGCCTCCCCTGCCGAGTAACCACCGCCACGCCACAGCGCAGCGCAAGATAGTAGGAAAGCGGCTTCTGTTCTCGGCCCTGACAGTTTGCGCATAGCATCGCACAACTGCTACGCTACCATGCCAATTAAATGCCTCTATCAGGACACTTGGGGAGCTGGCAAAGGAAAGAACTAATTAAGAGAGAAAGCCAGCATTTTGGAGGTAGGTAAAAGGCTAGAAATGGTTCCACGTCCTCCAGTGCTCTCTCTTAAATAGTGGCACACCTGTACATCCGTAACATCTAGCCCTGTATTTTAGCGATGAACCTGGATGGAGAGACAACTTTAAGGCACAGGAGTGCCTATTCAGTTTGACTGCAACAGAGAACGGTTTTGTTCCTTGCTCATCGTATTCTACTCTGAAATTGAGAGGGCCAGCTTGGATACTACTGACTGGAGATCCCACGCTCTACCAAGCGGCCACAGAAGTAACGCAGGCTGCTAATCGCGCCAGGACCGAGCCTGACGGGCACCGGCCAGTCCCCAAACCGTGACAACTGTCGAACGACTGAGCGCTGTATCAAAAACAATACCCCCTCCCTTAGCACGGGGCGCTGCACTTCGACAAACCCGCGCTGTCTCGTCTCAGCACGCCGCGGGGGGAAGCTTACAGGGTACGTGAGGCCGGAGGAGCCGAGGCAGAGGCCGCGCTGTAGGTGCCCCC
>VWZK01004506.1:440828-456569 GCA_013396935.1 Baryphthengus martii
CGCGGCGCCCCCGCGCCCGCCGCCGGGGAGGACGTGAGGAAGTGCGGCTACCTGCGGAAGCAGAAGCACGGGCACAAGCGCTACTTCGTCCTGCGCGCAGAGAGCCACCTGGCCCCCGCCCGGCTGGAGTACTACGACAGCGAGAAGAAGTTCAAGAGCAGCCTGCGGGCGGCGGGGGCCGGCGGGGCCGCCTCTCTCTGCTGCCCCCCGCCCAAGCGGGTCATCCCCCTGTACCAGTGCTTCACGGTGAGCCGGCGGGGGGGCGCCAAGCACAAGCACATCATCGCCCTGTACACCAAGGACGAGTACTTCGCCATGCTGGCCGAGAACGAGGCCGAGCAGGAGGCCTGGTACCAGGCGATCAGCGAGCTGATGAGCCAGAGCAAGAGGGGCTTCCTGGAGCAGGAGGACCATGCCGATCAGCAGGTGGACGAGGACGACGAGCACTACGGGGCCGCCCTGAGGCCCGGCACCGTCTTCAAGGAGGTGTGGCAGGTCAACGTTAAGCCCAAAGGGTTGGGGCAAACCAAAAACCTTACTGGAGTGTACAGGTTGTGCCTCTCCAGCAAGGCTATCCACCTCGTCAAGCTGAACTCGGAGGTGCCCTCTGTCCACTTGCAGCTAATGAATATTCGCCGCTGCGGGCACTCGGAGAACTTCTTCTTTATTGAAGTGGGCAGATCTGCCTCTATTGGACCTGGAGAACTCTGGATGCAAGTGGATGATTCAGTCGTTGCCCAGAATATGCACGAGACTTTTCTGGAGACCATGAAAGCTCTGAAGGCCTTTGCGGAGTTCAGGCCCCGAAGCAAGAGCCAGTCTTCTGGTGGTGGTAGTGGTACCAATCCTATCTCCTTCATCACCACTAGGAGGCACTTGGGCAACCTGCCCCCCAGCCAGACGGGCTTGCAGAGAAGACCTAGAACTGAGAACGCTGCTGGGGGGACTCCTCCTACCACCAAAAGCAGCAACTCCTATCGCTTCAGAACATCCAGTGAGGGAGAAGGAACCATGACTAGACCTTTTAGGTCAGTGACTGGGAGTCTCATCCACCTGAATACTGCAAGGATGAATTTAGGCCGGCAGGAAGGGAGTGGAAGGTACGTGAGAGCCACTTTCAGCTCAACTTACCACACCAGGTCTGCTTCGCTGCCCGTTTCTCATTTTCCCTCCACCACAAGTCCCATCAGCGTTTCTTCCAGTAGTGGCCATGGCTCTGCTTCGGACATGTTGACCAGGCCGTCCAGCTCATCTGTTTGTGGCTCCCCGAGTGATGGGGGATTTATCTCCTCTGATGAATATGGTTCCAGCCCTGGAGACTTCAGGTACTTTCGGGTGAGGAGTAACACCCCGGATTCCCTGGGAAACACACCGCCTATCAGAGAGGAGAACTGTCTGAGTGAGTACATGTCCATGAGTAAACAACAGGCAGATGATAGCTCGAGAGATGATTACATGGAGGCTGAAAAGTGTTTCAGGAAAAGAACTTACTCTCTAACAAAACCAACTTCTGTAGCAGTGCAGCAGAAGATGACACAAACTACAGCTTTGTTAGACGAAGACTCTGCAGGAAATCACGGACGATTACTTTACTCTGAAACACCAAAACTGAGAGATAACCATGAACCGGAGTACAGTGACACTAACCTTGATTCCGTGTGTAACCAAAGCAGGAGTAAAGCCAAGGATGATGGGTACATGCCAATGATGCCGGGAGTTGCGTCTTCACTCTCCAGCAACAGTGATTATTTGCCAATGACTCCTAAAAGCATGTCTGTTCCGAAACAGATTAACAATTCGTGGTCACCGTCTCAGGTTGACTCCAGAGGATATATGATGATGTTTCCAAAGGCCAGCTCTTCACCTGTGCGAAGTCCTTTAACTGGATTTAATTCTAAAGGAAGTAATGAGAAGATCGTAAACAATGAGTATATGGATATGTCACCTGGTAACTCGGCTCCAAAGCACCCCGGCGATTCCAATTATATTCACAGCAGTTCCGTTTCCAAAGGTTTTAGTTCATATTTTTCTTTGCCCCGAAGCTTTAAGGCACTGTCAGGACAAAACGGTGACCACAGTGAGTATGTTCCAATGTCTTCACCTGGAAAACTCTTGTATGGTGGACCAGAAAATGTAAAAGGGGTCAACACGGATGCTCTGGCTAACGGCATCTCGAAATTGCCGGTGGTGAAAGGTTCAGATGAAGGACTTGTGCAGAACAGGGCTGCCAGGCCCACAAGATTACCCCTGGGTACAAGGGGCAGTAATACTATCCCGAGAATGTACGATCGTACAGTTCCACCTGAGCCAGCGAGTCCTGGTGAATACATAAATATTGATTTTAATGAGAAGGCGAGTAATACACCGTATTCCTTGTCTGCGGAAGGATCGCCATCGTCTCTAGGCTCAAGCAGTGACCACAGACAGTCTCCGCTCTCTGATTACATGAGCGTTGACTTGGATGTCCAGTCGCCAAAAGCAGCGAAGGAACTGTCCAACTCTCTAACAGATATTTCAATTTATGCAAGCTCCGGTATTCCTAGAAACCAACCCAATCCTGACTACGCTCGGCTTTCGTTCGGAACTGCTTGTGTCAGCACCGCCAGCAACAGGACCGATGACTACACGGAGATGACGTTCAACATGGCAGCAACACCACCTCGGCCGTTTGCCACCGAGTCCGACAACGGTGTGAAGATGGACAGCCCTTCTTCCATAGTTAATAGACTCTGCATCGTCGATCGATACGCTGGTGGCAGTAGCTTCTCTGTTCCCAGCTCCGAACCTCCTATGGGACCGAAAGTGATTCGAGCCGATCCTCAAGGCAGGAGGAGACACAGTTCCGAAACGTTCTCTTCGGCCGGAACTGTCACGACCTCCTCCTCTTTCTTTACTGATAGTAGCAAAAGACACAGCTCTGCCTCATTTGACAATGTTTGGCTAAAACCGGATGAAAACATTTCTGATGGTCAGGAAAGCAAAATGTCCAGGGATACCTCAACTGGATTTCAGAACGGCTTAAACTACATCGCTCTGAATTTGCGCGATGATCCTCTAAGCTGTGAGGCGAGTACTGCAGCGCCAACTTGCCATCTCCAGAATGGTACTTCAGGTTTGGACAGTGGAGCTTACGTAAGCATAGATTTCAGCAGATCCGACGGGCTGAAGTGTAACGCTGCGAGAAAAGGTTTGTAACTTTAAAAGCGCTTTCCTTTCATGCTTGCTTAACTGCAGGAATTAGGTTCTCTCTACTTCATACTGAAATCCTCTGTAGTATTCTAGTACAACCAGTTCTAGCGCAGCATCCTGACGCTGAACAACAATGGAAGGGGATGTGGTCCCTGGCCTAAAGGATTTATGGGACTCTCCCAGGCAGTTAAAGGTGTTATCAAACTGGCATCTGCCCCCTTTTTTTATAAACCAATTTTGCTAGTATAAACATTAATCATATTTCACATTGTGAATTCTTGTCCTAAGGTTATGGTAGCTCTTTTTTTTTCCCTTCACTTCTGTTTTTCTCTTCTTCCCTTTTTATAACTAGATGACTCTTCACTTTTTTTTTTTATGAACTTGATACTTTGTAATTTGTATCATGCATAGGGAGAGTTGAAAATGGCTAAATTTGGTTTAGACATCAAACTTTGGGGCTTAGATCTGTCTCTTTCAGTAAATGTAGGTGAAATACATGTTTTAGGGGGTTTTATGTGCAAATCTGCCCGCATTGATTTAGCTGAATCTTACATAAACAGAATTCAGTTTTTCCCTTGACGATTCTGGTGCGTTCCTGTAGAGCTCTGGTCTCCAAAATATCCTTGTACCCCCTGGAGAAGCCATCTTCTGGTGGCTGACCCGGTGTGTGTGTCGGAGGGGGGCTCCTGCAGCCCATGCCCTCCACCTTCATCACTCTGTAGTGTCCAAGGGCTCAGCTGAGCCGTAACCCTTCCCCTGCTGTACCCAGGGATCTACCTTTGGCATGGCAGGTGAGGAATTCCTGCGGTGGAGGAAGAGTAAGCTCTGAGGGGTGTCTTCCAGGTCTGAAACTTGGGAGGGAAGGCTGCTGCCTTTCATGTGTCATCAGTGGTCTGACCCAGTCTAAGGTAATGCAGTTGGAGATGTGCATAAAAAATAAGGGTGTTGGGAGTGGGGAGGAAGAACATGGGAAAGAGGAGAGACGCTCCTGTTCATATGATAAGCTCTTATGGTGGGAGCAAAAACTAGTAATTAGCTGTTTGTGGTATTAACGCGTGTGCTCGGAGCGAGCAGCAGTGGTGGTGCAAGTGCTGCACTGCGCTGGAACTTTGCAAGTAGAAGCCTTATTTTGGTGTGTGTGACCCACTGAACTCCTCACAGTAATTCACCCACCCGGAGAGGAGGCTGTGTGTGTTGGAAACAGTGTTTTCCTCTCTTTGCAAATGTACACGTAGTCAATAATTGATGAGGACTAAGAGGAAATATTTAATCACTGTTGGACATTGATACTTGTGTACTTCTCTGTCAACAGAGAAGGCAGGGAAGGGACAGACTGCTGCTGGATTTTATATTTTTAATGACAATCTAAACACTGAAAGGACAGATTTGTGTTTTTTTTCTTCTAGTTTCACTTTAAAACTAAGTGTCTAAAGGCAGAAGGTATTGTAGGAGCTTAAAATTGTGTAGCCCTTAATAGTGGAAGGTATAAGCCTGACTCAGCTCGCATGCCATTCACAGTCTGGCAGCACTGCTTGGGGCTGCTCAGAAATGTGTGGTTTGCCTCAGTGGTTTTTTTTCCTCTGCTTTGTTTTGTTGGTTGGAATCAAATTTAGAAGACGCTGAAAGTTGCCAGTCCAAGAAGAGCTCTCTTCCAAAGTTAGTCTTTCAGCACTTCAAAGATTTGTCTGCTAAGGCAAAGACACGCTTACTGCTGTAGCAGATTTGTGTTTCCATTTTTTTTTTTTTTAAAAAAAAAGGCCCCCAAAGACAGCAGAATTCCTACTTGATCTTATTCCCCTTGTATGACTAAAGTCTGTGTTATAAATTAAAAATTTTCACAAAATGGGAAGGAAGTACAGAGATGATTTCCTTCCAGCTGTACTGTACTGCATTTAAAAATATTTTTCAAGAGAGAATGTGCTTAGAAATTGTATTTACGTTAGACATTTTGCTTACACTGTTAGAGCAAAATACCTGCAGCCCTGTGCTTGAGGTTTTCCCCTTGTCTATTACAAGTTGGGAGGGGGCAAGAGGTTTGCAGCTGCTGGTTTTCTCTGGGAATTGCAGTTTTCTGGAAGTGAAACATACCTTAAAATGAAGTGAAAGAAACTTTGTGCATGAAACCAGGGGCTTTGGCAGGAAATTAAGCATGAGAATAGCAAGTGCTTAGGTTGGTGGTTTCTTTCTAGTCCTGAAAAGAAAAACAAAATCAGAGAACACTGCTCCAAAACAAGGTCTAACAGTTCTCTATAAAGGCACCATAAAGTATTTCTGGGATTTGGTAGGAGGGCAGGTGGGGTGTGGACATTGTTCACTTGTAGGTGGCTCATGGAGGGGTGAACAGATTTTTTGGAATAGTCCAGGCTAAAAGCAGCTTGCCAGACTTGATTACAGTGTTGTGAATTGGTGCTGTGCTGCTTTTCCTTAGTAATGAGTTAAAATGCTTGATTATAGAGATACCAGTTTTCATTCACATACTGAATTGTGCCTCTGAGCTATAATAAGCATACTTAGAGAAGTCTGAATTCTCTTAGCAGCTTACCAGTTTCTACTACAATAAAGCTTTTATTTTAATATTTAAAAAGTTTTTCTGCAATCCAGAAAAATCCATGCTCTGTTTTGAATAGTGAAAATGAAACTGCACTTTTAAACCTCTTGTACCCTGAAGAGGTGTGGTGTGCCCAGGTGTAATTGATATTTTTAATACTTTGGGAGACTTTTATCTGAACTGGGTGCTGTCTTTTCTTTCCTTCTGCATCCTGCTCTTTTGGTGTTCTTTGCCTTGAAAAATGCTCTGTGGTTAAATCTGCTCTGAAGGAAAATATTTAGCAGATGCGTTTACCCTTTACTTCTTAGAAAGGAACTATTCCATATGTGTTAAATCCCATCAGGTAGAGAACCTGATCTCTTCTCCCTAAGCTGTAGTTGTACTGGAAGGAAAACACTGCCCCAGTTCGAATTGTTTGCTTTATGGTTTTGTTTTTGTTTGCTTAAATGGAATATTGTGTTCTCTGACTCAACTGAGTTCTAACTGCTGAGGGTGGTAGAGTGATTTCGAATGCATCACTGCCCCCTCATTGTAATTCTCAAACTACTTCTGCTTCAGGTTCACTGATGTGATTCAGACTATTTGTTTTGTTGTTTTCCTTCTTCATTCATGGATGGAGCAGGGGGAGGGCACTAACTTGAAATGGTAAATAGGACTGACTTGTTATTAAACTTTTATTTTAGATGTAAGCAAAATTGAGCTCAGGTTTTATGTTGATAATGAAGATAAAAAAATATGGAGTTCTGATTTTTAATGCTTGAAGTTTAAGGAGGTCGTTAGGAAAACAGTTTCATCACAAAATTGTTACACAATATTGAAGCAAGCGGTTTGCAGTTTTGATTACATGAATCTGAGTCATGAAATTTTGTGCTAGGAGTACAGAACACTAAAGCTACTTCAAACAGGGCTTAGCTAATGTATACCTTGTTATTGGACCTTGTAGAAACTGGAGAGGATAATGAGAACGGGGCGGTAATAAACTGCATAATCAGTCCAGTATAATACAAGTTTCTTCTGTCTTAATTAGAAATACTAAACCTGCAAAGATACCTTGGACTCCCAGAACAAAACAGACCATTTAAATGTAGTGTTTAGCTTAATATCAACCCACCTATTTTACACCCACTCTTTAATCTTATCTCTACCTGATATTCTGACACTGGGCTAAGATATTATCTCAGAAGTTCTGTGTGGTGCAGGATTATAATTTTAAGTGTTCCTCACCTTTTTAGTCTCCTCTTGTACTAGACGGAGCAGAATGTTGTGTACGCTTTGAGGAGCTGAGAGGAAGGAAAACAAGTACAGCTGTGAAGCAAAACTTGCACTCCAAACTGTCCAGATCCCTTATGGTAACTTGTGTATTTCAAATGCAAAATCTTGCAGAATATAATGAACAATATACACTTTGAGAAATTCAGAAGCTGGAAGTTTTAGCTATTACTAATATAGTAAATTACAGTTTACAGGATACCAGGCAAATAACTGCCCCTTTTGGGTTTCAGACTAGTGGTTTTTAAAAGTTTGCTCCAAACTGAGGCTCTTTTGTGTTGGCAGAATACTTAAGGCATGGGCCTATTTAAAAATAACTTGAAGGACCCTACTGAAGCGTGTCCGAATGCTGCTGTGTATCCTACATCTCTGAAGTAATGCTGGGATAAGAATTCTTCAAAACTTTCCCAACAACCCACCCCCCAAACCCACAAACACAAACCATTTCAATCTTGCTGTAACAGATGCCACTTTAACAGTCCTGAGTGACTTACAGCTATGCTTAAAAATACCCCGGGTAACTTTCTCAAGTAGTATATGAGCTGCTGAAGGCAGAACAGATTTTTTCCGTGCAGCGTGGGAGGGAGCTAATTATGACATATTTGACCAAGAATCAGTGGGGTTTTACTTGTGCTTGGGTGAGAAAATCTGGGACAGGACTGTTCCCCTGTCATTTTAGAGCCAACACTTACTTGTAGCCAGTGTTGAAATAATTCTGGAAATCAGCTTTCCAGACTTTAAATCCATAGATGCAGCTGATGGAGACATCTATCTTTTCTCAAGTTCTGGAAGACATCCGGCACTGATTTTAACTGCTGCCTTTATTTTATTTTTTTTTTTTAGTCTTTAAATGCGTTATTACCCGTTTAGTTTTCCCTCTAAAATTTTGCATTTTCCCCTCTTCCCTTGATATGTGTGGGCCCCTTGTTCCCTGTATCTCTTGGTGGGGGGGACAGGTTGGAGGAGTAGAAGGTGTGCGGCACTTACTTGGTCCTTCCAGTGGCTCTATTCCAGCCTGGGATTACTAGGGTGGTTTGTCACTAGATGTTTCTCTGGGGTTTTTTGTACGTCCAGTGGTATGTTAGCAGTAGGTAGAGTTAGGGTTTGTTGGGTTTTTTTTTAGGTTTTTTTTCCTCTTCATGTGCTCTTTTCTTATGAAAGGATCTTTAATGTTTCCTTCATATTGATTGCTGGGGGAGGGTTTATACCTTGAGGTTTTGGATGGTGCTAAAAAGAGCTTATAGTACTGGGTTGTACTTTGGTGTGTGTTTGTGGATCTGTGATGCTCTCAAAAACATGCTGAATGGCCTCCAGTATGTTCATTGCTCTAACAAGTTTGTTTTTCTGATCCAAAGTGGGAATCAAATTCTACAATTTCTTTTCAAAGTACTGTTGTGACAAAATGTGGCATTCTTCAACTTGAAGGAAAATGGAGTGATAAAACTGAAAGGCAGGTGAGAAAGAATCAAGCTTCCTGGAGCCTGGGGATGTATTACTACTGTTTTGTCCTAAAAATGTAGCATTATCTTATGACTCATCCTTAAATTGTGTGTAATGTCTTGGCTGGAGAGCTGTCTTATGGCCCATCCTGTGAATTTGCTGGTTTGACTTTTTTTCCACGTTTAGCTTTTGCGTATTAACATCAATCCAGTGATCAAGTTGCAGTGTTGTCTTGCAGGTTAAAGTGATGACTAGGAGAAAAGGAAAAAGTCTGTTCCAGTTTTAATCAAGCCCTGCATCTCTGTAAAGGTCACTCAGCTTAGGGCCAGTTATGATTTAGTTGAGAACGTTGATCAGGAGGGATTTGTGACATATTTGAGGGCAGTGGGAAGACAAAGGTAAATTAGCCTGACTCATCAAAGGCATTTTAGAGGTGTTGCCCAGTATCTTATCTAAGTGATCTTGAACATATAATTGTTTGGATTTGTGCAGATTTTGCTTCAGGTGTAGCATTACCCCAAGAGCAGCAGCGTAGTAGACTGTTAGCAAGAATTTTCTGCTCTAATTTAAGTCATGAGTTGTATCTTCGGGGGCAAAGGTTGCTTATTGCAAAACACTCTTTTTGTGTTAATTTAGCTGTATAGTTGGATGCTAACAACTCAGACTGTGTGTGTGAAGTGTGCTGGTGCTTTGGGAGTTAAGTGTGAGGCCTAATCTTTTGTAATCTTCCGAGAAGAAAGGGGTTTTGAAAAAGATGGCTTATGCTGAATTTAGTATAGTTAAGATTTGGCTATAATTCCAAAGTGATGATACAATTTAATGGGATTCAAGAAAACTAGAAACTTCTAAACCACTACTGAAAGGTGCATAGCGCTCATGTTCAGCGTATAGCATACGTATATTATGAACTTACATAAATAGCAAATGGAATTATTATTTAGGGCCTAAAATAGAATAATGTTGAAAAAGAATAGCGATTCCTTTTTCCTAGGCCATGAAAGACGCATAAATATGCTACCTACTCGGAGAGAGGTTTCACTTTTAGTAGAACTAGATTTTGTGGAATGACTGAGGATATCAAAATGTGGTGTGTGGGGTTTTTTTTTGTTTTTTTTTCTTTTTCTGAAAATCATGGGAAATAATAGTAAAAGGTGAGCAAGAAACCTGGTAAAGTTTGCTTCTAAATGTATTGAGGCACTAATGAACGATACCAGCCTTCCGTGGGGAATAGTGCGATTCTCTTCCCATGCTCCTGCCAAGCCAGCTTGCTTTATTGGGTATGGCTCTTGCTGAACAGCTGAATTTACAATATAACTTTTTTTGATGTTGGATAGCCTGAGCCTGAATTACTATTTTGCAACTAGTGCTCCTTTTCACACAAGTCTCTTTCTTACACTAGCAGGAGTTCAGAGAGTTTTTAGTGACAGTGAAGCAGGTGATGCACCATTAGATAAATGAGAATCTACTGCATACTGGACCAAGAAAAGTTATTAATGGGAGCCCTGTGATGCCTTATTGGTATGAAAACCCTCCTTAAGCTCTTGTCAGGCATTGGTCTTTCCGTGACTTCTGTGGCACCTCATCAACAGCTGAACTAAAGTAGCCAAGACAAACCAGCAAATGGTACAAAAAGGTTTCTCCTTGTGTCTGGCACCTTTGCTTTCCTGCTCTAAGTAACCAGAGCCTGACTGCTGGTGGGGTGCCGAGGGCATTCTTAGCACAAGTTGGGTGCAGGTAAAACTTTCATCAGTACAGATGAAGGGACATGCTTTAAATTCTGTAAGTCTAAACTAATAAAGTTTCTTAGATCTAAACCAGTATGAGTTGAGGGGCCAAAAAGATACTGTTTGCTGTATGGACATTTTGTATTGTAAGTTAACCTTTAGAAAAAATGGTAAGCTGTTCGGATTTTCAGTAGCAACACCCACCATTGAGTTCAAATTTCCAGAATGTTTCCTTTTTCTTAGGTGAGACACTTCGGGAGGTATTTGTCATCTGTATTTAATTCTGTGGTGGTGTTTTGGGTCGAGTGGGTGGGTTGGTTGGTTGTTTTTAAAACAAGGTGTTTTTAAATTGCAGATTGTGGGAAATCAGTTAGAAATGAGTTGAAGAAATGAACAGATTTGATCTTGAGGTCATTCAGACAGTATTACGACAGTGAGTCTGTTAATGAAAGCTTGGTGCTCCAGATGTGATCTCTCCTGGTTGTAAAACCTGAACGGGTAGGCAGGATGGAGGTCCCCTGTGCCAGGCCACAAATGTAAATGTGTCGGTCCCTGTCCTAAGGAGCTGACAATTTAAAAGATGAAACTAAAGAGATGGATGAAACTTAATGTGGTGAGGTGGAGAGAAGATAAAGATCAAGGCTGCTGCCATTGGCAGAGTGAAGACAAGAGTCAGCCTCGCAGGGAGATAAAAGGCTGTCTGAGAGCGGGTGCAAGGGAGGAAGCTGGTAGAGGCGCTTGGAAGGGGATGTGTGCGGCAGGGAGCGATGGAAGGGTGGCGAGCTATAAATACAGTGGTTGTAATGGTTTAAATGACTTGAAAAGGATGAGGTAAATGTCAGAACCCTGGCCAGGATATTAATCTTGGTAAGAGGAATGTGGGCCAACATGTATCTCCGAGTCCCAGTGTTTACTTCTCCCTTTTAGATGTGGAATGTGATTGTTTTGTTTGTTGTTGGTTTTTTTTCCCCCTTTTTTTCTTTTTCCTTTCTGTAAGATCATTTTCCTGCAGCCATGTGACTGATAGGTTTGGTGCAAGCAAGGGCACAGGAACGTGCACCGGAGCACAGGATCACCCCGTGCAGCGTTCCCAGGCAGTTACGTCTTAAGGACCTGCATCCTCTGTTCTTTGTGCCACTTCGCTCCAGAAGCAACTAGGGCAATGGGCCTGTCTTGGTGTTAGAACTGTTTCCTCCTTGATTTCCTCCTTGATTTTGCAGGGGCTTCTTAGGTGGCATCTCTGGGTTTCAGGCAGTCTCGTAGCGTAGGGGAAGAGGCAGTTGTGAGTTAGTTTCACCTTTAGGGTTTGTAACCAGCGTGTCAGAGTGTTTGGAGTGTGGCTCTGAAGAGGGAGGTCCGGATGGCCACCACTCGTTGCTGCCGTGCCTTCTGCTGCGTGCGCGTAGCCTGCGGAAGCCGGAGTGCAGAACGATAGCTTGGCAGGAGAAAGCTTTTATTTCTGTGTTGCTTGATCAGGTTGAATACACACTGTAGTGGTTGTGGGTGAGTCTGGAAGTGCTGGCAGCAGCAAGGCTTGACTCACTGTTGAGGGTATAAGTGATGGAAATATTAATGTTGACATGTTCCGCAAGGTGAACACAAAACAAGAGTTGCACACCGTTGATTAACATTTGTCTGTGTGTAGACGCGGTTTAACTTTGTCCTTGTGAGCTCCTGAGCTGCTCCTGGAAGCTGAAGGTCCTATCCTTGGCTCCTGTGCGTGTGCTGTGATTTGAGAAGACCTTGCTTCACACATGCAATGCAATCTGAGCCTTTCTCCTTCCTCCCCTGCATCAGCCAGGGGTTTGGGTATCCCAGCGTTAATGCAGACTCAATAGTGATAATTAGAACAGGGAAAAAAATTGATGGGTGCCACTGCTGTGCCTGGTAGCAGATAGTGGTTGATAGCAAAGATTTTTAAAAATTTTTATTTTTTTTCTATTGTGCAGGCATGTGTGGGCAAAAGGTACAGCTGGGAAGGGTGTAACTGGGTATGTGGCCATGTAGTAACTCTCTGACAGTCATTTATGGCAGTAGAGGTGAAAGAAAAAGGTCGTGCTAAAGGTAGTGCTGAAAGCTGTCAAACATCGAGGGCTGGAGTGGTTGGGAAGAGCAAAGGGATGAATTAGAACAGGCGAAACTTGCTGTGTGAAAAGGAAATACCAGGAAAGGTGATTTGAAAGGTGGGGAGCTGTTTCATTAGTCATGAGTGACGCTGCCCTTTCTCTTGGTTGTGTTCAGAAGAATAGTTGTGCTCGCTCAAACGAAGACCTGTGCCTGCAAGCCAACACCACCCAGCAGAGGCGGAGCAGGGCAGGTGTATATGATACTTCCCTGCAAACGTACACCCAGCCACTGATATTTTTTTCTTTTTTTTTTTTTTTTTCCCCCTGCTTGGGGGATTTCCTGAGCCTGATGTAGTTTGTCTGTTTTATAATCCTTTATGGATCTTTAATCCAAGTATTTTTCCAGTCTCTCTTTGATCCTGTGTAAACTCCATGTATCCCCAGCAGCCTGTGGCTAGGCAGTAACCGCCGCCTGCAGACCTCTCTCTGTCTGTTTTGGACCCTGTTCTGTACCAGCTTTGTTTGGCAGTCCCTGGTTTGTGTATCGGAAGAGATAACGAATGCTATCATTTCTCTCCATGCCACTTAGGATTGCATAGGTGCTGTACCCTCCTCTACCATACGCCAGCGTCCTGTCAGCAGCTTCTTGTACTGCACGCAGTGGGGATCTGCAGTGTAATCTTTGGTTTTCTTGTTTGTGTTTAATTTCCTGATACATCCTAAGAGTCCTCTGCAAGCTGAAGGGTCCTTGCTACCTGGCTGTTCCTCCCTGGGAAGCTATTTCACTCCTTTCATGAGTTTTTTTTGCACTACTCTGAATCTCTTTCAGTTATTCCAAGCCCTTTTTTGGATGAGGGAACCAGAGTTGTGCATACTGGTTGGCACTGGCTATTCATTTCCTAACAGTTCTTAAAGTCCAGCATATGTGAAGAGCACAGGCAGGAAATACCATCGTCCCCGCTGGCACTTTAGGACTTCCAACCTTTGTCATGAGAGCAGGGTAAACTGCAGCAGGTGGTGCTCTCACAAGCCACTCAAACAAGATTGTTTGGGGGTTTTTTTTGGCTAAAATTTATCTATGTTCTCTGGAGTTCAGGAGGACAGTTGTAGTATCTTGCACACTTGCCACGAGAGCGCTTTTGAAAAAGTGGAACTTTAAAAATTCTTCGGCAACGTGAAAATCTGAAATTTTCAACATCTGTATGTTAAGTGGAGAGATGTTAAATTTTAGCATTGTAAAACAAATCTAGTTTAAAAAGAACCAACCCAAACAACCCCCCGCAACAACTTCTTGTCATACTGTCCAGGGCAATTTGAGTTGGTGAGAGGCCTCTGCCAAAACTGCAGGCAAGTGTCCTAATTCTAGGAATAGTATCAGTAAGGAATGAAAGTAGGGAGTGTGTGTAAGGCCTTCCTAGAAACAACCCCACTGCTTATTAAAACAGAAAAATAAGCCACTGTTGCAAAAGATAAGGCGTTTCTGTGAATAAAAAGTGAGTAAAAGTGATCTTAAAGCATGGGAGAGGTGGTGATCTTAAAGCATGGGAGAGGTGGTTTTAGCTCATGAAATTGCTGAGCACAAAGAACAGCGAAACTGTGTTTTGAATGAACGGTTGTGGATAAAGATTAATTAAGAGTAACTTTGCCTTCTAAGTTTTAGAAATACAGCTTGAGGAGGAATCTAATTTACTAGGATGTATTGTTCCCAGTTGCTATGTTTAAATAGTTTACCCAGAAAAAAAGTGGGTCATGGAGCAGGTTGGGTTTTTTGAAAACAAATTTTGCCCTTTTTTTTTTGTTGTGGAAACTCAGTGAAATTGTAGCTACAAAGTAGATAGATTAGCTGAATCTAAGCATGCTTAGCTTGTTGAATTAAGAATGTATGAGACATATGCTTAACGGTAAGCATGTAGTTTAACACATTTCCCAAATCTGGATGCCTTTCTGGGTCAGGCCTGGTGTGGGTTAGCCGGTACAGGAGCTGCGGATGCAATGGCTACAGCACGTGTCACCTTCTCTGATTTGGGTTTGCAGACATGGTGTCTGCCTGTGCAAATTAAGATGGAATTCTGCTTCTCTCAAATAACACCGCTTGCCTCTAGCGAGGTCTAAAACTCTGCCATTAAAATAAGAACTTGAAGAAATAGGACAATGACATAGGATAGTAACTAAGTATTTGGTATGATTTGGGGCAAAAAAAAAAAATTCTCAGTAATTTGCAATGAATGCATTTGGGGAAGTTATCTCTCTCCCCCTGACCTTGTGAGTCACATGGAAGGCTTGAAACCTAATACACGGCAGTGCTCCTGCCCTGTCCCGGCGGCCTTAACTACACCGTGCTCTGGGCGCACGCGTTGTGTCCTGAGGTGGGGCCGGGATTCGGTGCTTTCCTGAACAACAGGAATATTGTGTGGCCACGTGCACAAGAAAGTCTAGGGCTGTTCTGCTCCTCTTGAGCTGCGTAAGTCAGATTAATTCTGATTTCCCCCTAACCTGAAGTTCAGGAAATGGCGAGTTTCAGTAGTGTTCTCCAGAAAGCATTAAGCTCTCTTAGTCTTTGACATAGAGATTTTAATCATTTAATTATCTTAAATTAATATCTTCTGTAAGCAAAGCTTTTATCCTTTTAGGAATCAGTTGCAGAATTATGCCAGTAAAAGCCTTTCCTGTAAAAACAGATATTATTTAGGATGGATTTCTTTGAATTAGGATATGTCTGCTATGTTCTTAGAACCTCTTGGTTTATTTCAAAGTTGCCTGACTGGTATGACCTTAATAATTCAGATGCAGGAAATGAAGTGTAAATTGGATATATTCTCATCAGATACATTTTCAAATGGAACACAGTGGGTTTGCAATCTAATGAATTAAGACTGATCTAATCCTCTGCCCCTAATTTTTACAAAACTAGAGAATATTTTTGCATAGAAAACTTGCAGATCATTTTAAACAAAACCTTTCTGAACAGTGGCATACTGCCATCCTATTTTAAATAGTTGCCCTCTTGGTTTCTCTTCTGCCCTTGTGATCCTTTTCCACTGATTGTTTTCCCTCAGAAAGGTTTGGACAGCTGTGGGTAGTTTCACAATCTGAATCCATCTTATACTGATGAATTGAAATGGAATTGTGTAACGAAGAGAACACTGTTTTAATTTTCTAAACTTTACTTACATGTTTGGAGAGGTGACCTGGGAAAATGTTTGAGTGCTTTCCAGACTCATATTCCCTATTAAATGTTCATAGGAAGTTGAATTTGTATTGTGCTCAATATTGTAAAGCGGTGGAGCTCAATTTTGAATAAAGGCTGAAGCTTTTGTGTAGAGTCTGTTAATGAAGCTGAAATCTGAGTAAACAGAAAAGCCAAGTGTAGGGTGCTATGAAAAAAGCTACTGCTTCAAAAGTGCAGAGGTTTTTTGAGTTCAGGTTTGTGCTGCTTGTTTTGATGACTTTTTTCTTTTTCTTTTTTTTTTTTTTTGGTAGACTGAGGAGATTTTTTTGAAAGAGC